>PJEM01009240.1:0-73463 GCA_004023845.1 Helogale parvula
CCGGCCCACGGCCGCCGTACCTTTGCTGATCTCCAGGTCCACGGGGTACTCGACGCTCTTGACGAGCTTCTGGCAGCCGCCAGCCTTCTCGTAGACAAACCGCTTCAGGTGCAGCACGAGCACGGGCGGGAGCTTCTCCAGGGTCACCCGGCGGCTGATCTCCACCTGCGGCACAAGGCAGAGCAGGACGCGCCGTCCCTTACTCCACGCGGCGGCCGCGCGGCCGTCACACCAGGACCCTCTCTGAGAGCCGGCGGCCCGAGGCCCCGCGGCGCCCTTGCCGGGTCAGGGGGCTTCCGCGGACCCGGCCCGCTGCTCAGAGGCCCTGAGAGCCACCCACAGTCCTGTGAGGAGAACGCCCATGTCCCCGTAAACAGTGGCAGAAGACCCCGCGGACCCCTCGGGTGCGAGCCCCACGGCAAGGCGCCCTGCGCTGAGCGGCGCCTGCGCGGCTCCGTGGGTTGAGCGTCAGACGTCGGGTCAGGTCTGATCTCGCGGTTTGGGAGGTCGAGCCCCGCGTCGGGGGAGCACAGCCGCCTCAGCTGAGCCCTGCTGCTCTCTCCGTCTCTGCCCCGCATGAGATCTGTCTGCCCCTTGCTCCCTTGCCCTCTCTCTCAAAAAAACAAAACAAAATACCTCTGCTCTGTGCCTTAATGACAAGCTGGCACAAAAATTAAAAAGCTAACTCAGGGGCAGGACCTCGCACTATGCGTGTATTAACATGCCTTCTAGGAGCTCCCGCAGTGACTCGCACTGAAGCCACAGGGTTTGTGAACGCGGGGTTCTAGAAACCCCGATGCCGTCTGTTCCACCCTCGTGCCCAGGTTCGTCTTCTCGGTCTGCACGCCCCTCACCTGCTCTCAGGAACCGCATCCCTGCTAACACGAGTCCCCTTTATTTACCCTTCTTTAGAGTTTCAAACTCCTCGATGCTCCCTGTACTTCTATGAAGAATCCCTTGGGTAGAAACACTCTCTGGGTCACAGTCGGAAAGAGAACAGCGGAAGCTAAGCTTTCAGAAGGCCGCATGCGCATCGGGGTGGAGGGGTCTTAATGGGCGCCTGCTTCCCACGCAGACTCAGACCCCAGGTGGGGGGGCCCCGACCCGCCTCGAGAGTCCGTCCCGGGTCTGCAGCCTAGTGTCCCCGCGCCCCACGAGCACGTGCGAGCCATCGGAAAGCGTGGCTGCGGCTCAGCAATTAGACACCGAGACTCGGGCAGAGGACCTGGGCGCCCCCACGCGGGACTCGAGAGCTGGGCGGGCGCACGGACCTGGGACTTCCAGGCAATTTGCAAAGTGGTGAATCGGAAATTTCTTCAGTGTGTTTTGGATTTCCAGGCAAACTGAGGCACTTTTCTTCACTCAACAAAACCAGACCTTTTCTATACAAGTATTTTGTATAATTGTATGTTCCCACGGGCCTTCATCACGCGTTCCCACGGCAAAAAAAAAAAAAAAATCTTGTGACCTTAAAATATAGTAACATTAAACTCAGCATTTTAAAAAGTAAATTCAAAGAAAACACATTCCAGAAAACGTGCTGCGTGCTCTCTCCAGCTCTCCCCGCCCCACACGCGCCGCCGGAGACCCTCCTTCCTCCAGCATCTGCCTTTCCGGGTGTTCCCGCCCTTCTCGTAGCACACCGCCTCCGTCACGAGCCAGGCCCCTTAGCGGGTTTCTCTTCCCTCTTCAAGGCTCTACCCAGAAGTCTCTCCTTTCCTGCATCCTTCCCCCCACCCCCCACCACCTAGAATAAACCACCTTCTCCTCACACCCCTCCCCCTACCTGGTCTGCACCGCCCCTAAGTGCTCATGTCACTGCAGCAGGAACAAGAGAAGACAGGACACGTTGGGGGGGGGTTCTGCTGGGAGCCCCTCTCCTGGGGGAGAGGCTGAGCGGCCACCACCCCCACAGGTGGCCACGGGGGGGGGTGGGGGGGGGGAACAGCACGGAGGCTCCCGGAGCCATGGCTGCAGCCACCCTCCGGAAAACAAGTCCCACTTTCTCATTGGGTCACCGCCAGATGTGGCTTACTAACTCACACCGTGGGCCAAGGTTCTGTCTCTCGCTCTACATTTTCTTTTTTAAACAAAATCGCGTGGGAAGCAAGTTGGAAAACATGGTGGAGGATTTCCCAGGATCGAGGCTTGACCGGTCGAGGCAGGTGGCTCAGGAGCACCGCAGCCCCGTCCCCCCACCCTGGTCCCCGTGCGTCTTCTGTCTTGTGGAACGCTGCTCCCTAGGGAGACAACGCGCGGTTCGCACAGGTGCTGCCACGGCCGCCCGCACTCACTTCCCCGACAGGTTTCCCAAATTTACCAGCAGGCCCTTGGCAGTGGAGACGATACCCTCAAGCCTGGGAGTGGAAACAGGTGTCGCGGGCACCTCCGGGCCCCTGGGCTCCAGGAGCAGAGCGCTCCGCCTCTCCTGACGCGGCTGACAAGGGCCCCACACCCAGCTCCTGCCTCTCCAGACCCCTGACCACTAAAGACTCAGACATTTTTACTTTTCCGATCAAACTGACTGAAAACAGCTACCTTCTATTTCTCAATGTCCTTGCAGATCTACAATCAAATGCAAAATCAGTGGGGTTGGAGCCTCTTCCGGGGCTGCGCTCTGTGACGTCAAAGCAGCCGTCGGGCCCGGGGCGGGTTCTATCGGGCCCTGAGCAGACCACCCGGACGCCAGACAGAGCGCAGGGCGAATGCCCCAACGCTCCGCGCCCCGGGCGACGTGAGGCCGTCAGGACCGTCTGCTCCAACCGGTCTGTCCTACAACGAGGACGCCTTCAGCCCAGACCAGGTGAGCGACGGGTCTGAGAGGCACTGAGACCCCCGCGCACTGTGCGCCCCTTTCCGTCGGACCCGAGCGCCTCGGCACCAACGTTCCAGATCAACTGTGGATGTACCTCTTGTTTGGTTTTCGTGGTGTAGCCTTGGACAGACTCCCTGGCCACCAAGCTCTCCAACGCATCCTGGACCGTACGTATCTTGTCAGACTGGATGTCCAACTGCAACGTGAAAAATGGCTGCAAAGTGGCAGATTCCTTTGAACTCTGCTGGTAAACCACAGACCTGAGGATCGAGAACAGAACCAGAAACCTGTGAGAGGCCGCTCCCTGCCACGCTCCCTGGAGGTCCCCCAGCAGGAGGCGAGGGACACACCGAGAACGAGACTCCTGCGTATCAAGACCAGAGGGACAGAAAAGCCAAAAATACACTGAATTTAAAAACAATCCCGCTGGATGCCACCCCGAGTCCCTGTGGCAGCCATCGGCCGGCCCGCTGGCCGTGTCCCCAGCGCGGGCTGGCGGGCGAAACCCGAGCTCATCTTCCGGACTCCTTCCCTCGCGCCGCCCTCCACTCGGTGCACAGCTGCTAACCGCCCCGCCCCGCCCCGGCCTCAAAACGCTGACTCGGTTCATTTTCTCCAAGTACCGTAGCTGTTGTAATGAAAGAGAGGAACCCCCAAGGTAGACAGTGTGCTTAATGCCGCTTCCCCCATAAAATGACTGACAAAGGGAGAGGGGCAGGGTGTGTCACAATAAGAAGCCAACGGTCCAGGAAACAGGGCCACACACCACCCTCGAGAAGAAGGCTGCCAATTCAACCCTGTTTTCTTAGCTGGTTTTTCATCTCACTTTTCTTTCTCGGAGTTGTTCTGAGTGAGACCCGTGTGCTCGGCCCACCCCCGTTCAGCCCTGGGAAGGAAGCACCCCAGGAGGTGGGTGAGAACTCCGCCTCCACAGTCGGAGTGACCCAGTTTGCGAGTGGACGCAGAGGGCTGTCATGGGGGTTCAGACTTCACAAGGCAGACGCCCCGAGGAGCGGACTAAACGCCTTTCCGCCTCGGGCTTCACGTCCACGGGTGCTCTCACGCCACACGGTGTCCGGAAGCATCTCCGTGCTCCCTCGGAGGGTGTCACCTGAGAGCCGTGGCCGTTCCCCTAGTTCCAGGAGCAGCAGGAGGTGGGGGGGGTCACCACCACTGGTGGGGGACCGAGAAGCGGTCCTCCTGACTCCCGTGGCCTGGGTTTTGTTCAAGGTTCGGGGGGTGGGGGGCGGGGGCGGGGTGCAAAAGGTGCTGGTTTTTCCAGGGGAAGTGAAAAGCCACCCAAGGAGGGTGAACTTGAAAGGAAAACCACGCTGAGCGATGGCTACTCCGCACAGAGAAGTTTCTAAATTCTAAGAAATTAATTCCAACCTTTGCTTTGTCATTTCTCCAAAGTATCAACAATCAATTTCAACATAAAAAGCCCACCAAGGCCGGAAGTCATGGCAGGGCCACAGGCCAAGCTAGAAATTGCCCCAAAGTGGATTCTGGTTTTGCGCACCGGTTATCCTCAAACAAATGTGAATCTGGGCCTCGCGACGCCGGCCCTCCCCCTAACAGACTCGGAGCCGGGCCGCCCACCAGGCCGGCCATGAACGCTGCCGTCAGGCTGCCGGGCTCCCGCAGAGCCAAGGGCGCAGGCCGGCCGTCTCTCCCTGCCGTGCCGCCCCCCCCCCCCCCCCCCCCCCCCGCTGCCCTTCCCAGAACAGCCCAGCCCAAGGACTCATATCCGGCAACAAGTCCCAGGGCGGCAGGGACAGGACGGGGGTCCCCAGGGCACACCGAGCACAAGGCTGACGTGGAGACGTCACAGCAGAAAGGGGCCGGCAGGCACTAGCTCACAGTGAGGAGCACGGAAATGGCCCGTCCAAGGTGACAGCCTCTCCACACAGGCAGGCGGAGCAGCACTGCCGCCCGGGACGGAGCCAGGGGGCGCTCGGAGGGTCAATCAGCCTACTTGGAAGGGGTTCAGGCTGAGCTGCTTTAGAGCAGAAAGAGCCCGACTACCTTTCCACGCCTTGGAGACGGGGTTACTTCCTCTGGGGACACAGCATTTGGGACAAGCCAAGCCTGAGTCTCACTGAAAAACTACCCTTGTAGGTTACAAACTCGAGGCCTTCCGAGAGGAAACCCAGACCCCTTGGGACCCTGGGTGACCGGGCCTCCCCAGAGACGGCCCCCAGCACTCCTGAGCTCCACACTGCAGCGGTCCCCAACGTCTCTAATGCCATCAAACAGAACTCTTCTAGGAGGTCATTAAAGAGCACCGAGCGAGACGCCTGGTGGGCTCAGTCGGTTGAACGTCCAACTTCAGCCCAGGCCATGATCCCCCAGTTCATGGGTTCGAGCCCCACGTCAGGCTCTGTGCTGACAGCTCAGAGCCTGGAGCCTGTTTCGGATTCTGTCTCCCCCTCTCGGACCCTCCCCTGCTTGCACTCTCTCTCTCTCAGAACTACAAACACACTTTTAAAAAAAAATTTAAAGAGCAAAGAGCACCTGGTGTATGTGAACTGGGCCAGAGAAGGTGCCCAGGCCCCCTTTATGTAAAGGTACCTCCCTGCACACTCCCTAACCTATCTACTCACTCAGTTCCAGAGCCTGACTTCCTCCGGCCAGACACAAGAATGCTTCTCTCAACAGAACCCACATTCCAACTGAACAAGTCTTTCTCTTTCTACCTCGCTGTGAGCAGCTGGCCGGGGGCGGCGTGCGGACGGAGGAGCGGCGTCCGGGGCCGCCGGGCCCGGGCACAGAGCAGGCGCGGGGGCGTAAAGGCACACCATCGAGTCCAAAACTCCTTAGACACGCCTCACAACCCCCCCCCCCCCAGCGAAATGGCAAAGCCCCGAAAAAGGCCAACCCTAAAGTATATTCCAGAAGAGCATAAACCTGATGTGTCCACCAAAAATGCCAGTGATCGGGGTCTGCACGAAGTCTGCCTGGCGGGTGACTGAGGTCCTGTTCCGGGGCCCCACTTGCTCCCACTCGTCCTCGCTGCCTTCGCCCGGCTCCCCCTGCTCGTCCTCGCACACAGAGTGGCTTCCGGGGCCGTTGGAGATGGTGAGTTCTGCAAAGGAGACGGTCTGCTTAGGCTACGGCCGGCACCACCGGCAGCAAGACACACGTCTTAGTAAAGGTTCCACGCGGCCCAGAGAGCCTGGAACGCGGCGCCGTGGCATGTTCTGCGTCAAGAACAAATGCCACGTGGACGTCCGCCGGGCCCTGCCCGCACACACCGCGGCCGCAGGTGCTCCTGGGGCAGCAGCAGAGCCGGGAGGGCGGGCTGGAACCCCAGCAGCGTGGGGGCCCCGGCCCAGCTTGCTGGCGTGCTCGGGGGCTCTGGCCCCGCAGGGGCGCACCCTTATCCCCGGTGTGCGCGCTCTGGCATTTCAGGGACAACCTAAACTGAGACTTCCAACTTAATCTGTGTCACTCAGGAAACGTGTGCACACATCGTGCGCGGGGACAGAGAGAGAAAGTACGACGAGATGTTCACAGCTGCAAAATCCAACGGTTGCACAGGCACTCACCGAAGGATCCTCCCCGCTTTTCTATCTACCGGATCATTTCCTACTTAAAGGCTGAAGGGAAAAAAGCAGAGGTACCGGATACACTCTGATTTACCCGAACGGAGCATTCTCGATGGCGTGAAAAATAAGCAAGAGAGACAACCAGGGATGCCTCGTGAGGAAGTGACTCCAGGGCCAGCGCCTGGGGAGGGCGCGACCGAGCACCGGGGCCCGCGACACGCGTGCCAGGTCCCTTCTCGAGCAAGTGCTCCCGCGCAACTTTGTGGCAGAGACACCGTCACCTACTTTGGTTGTTGGCGGACAGAAGTTTCTTTAGGTTCAGCATCTCCTCGTGAAGTCCGTTCAGAATGAAGCCTAAGTATTCCTCCGCGTCTTCTTGCCGACCCTGAAAAGGCCAGAGACGAGCCCGTTAGTTCTGACCAGCGCGCGAGGCACGCGGGGAGCGGTACCCCTGCCCGTTCAGACGAGGTCTCCTCGCGAGGCTTCAGCAAGATTCAAGGGAAAGTGTTTCCAGAAATCACACTTCTTCTTGGGCTGCTGAAATGCGGGGAGCGCGGGGGCCAGGATGGGGGTACCAAGTAAACCTTTATGTCTGAGTGTCGAAGGAGCAAGAATTTTTATTTACTACATTTTTCTGTATTTCTGAATTCTCTACGATAAATATACATTTACCTTCATAATAAAAGTTATTTAAAAGCTGCTCTTCTGTGGACATGGAAGAGAAGAACAAGCGATCAGGGCCGGGGGTCCCACCCCAGGGGCCGGGGGTCCCACCGGGACTGTGAAGGACCCTGTGTGTCCTCTGTCTGCAATGATGGGCAGTGACAGGGAAAGGACCCGGATACGTGGGCCTCTCTCCTGATGTGAAGACTTAGCTAACGGTTTACATTACACACACGTCAGCAAATCCATCTCTGCATGAGTCACACGGAGCCAAATGTCTGCTTTATAATCTCAGGGTCCGTTCGTGTTCCTCCTCTGGAGAAGAACCGCATGTTCCGAGGAGTCCCGGACCCCTCTGGCCGTCTCTGGGTGTAGGGCACGTGGCTCTGCGTCCGTGGAAAAGGGCAGACACTGGCAGAGCTCGAGCGGCAGAAGGGCCAAGGCAGCGGGCCTGGCACTACTGCTCCTGGGAAGGGCCGCTGGCCGGGCGGCACCCTGGCTGGCATCTGGGAACCGGGATCTGGGGAGGGCGGCCCCCCCCAGCCCCCAAGAACTGACCCGGGAACGTGCCTGCGCCATGCAGCGCGGTTATGCTGAGCACCTGCTCTCCTGGCGCGGGTGTGGAACTCTGCTTTGTGCTGGGCAGAGTGCGCCTATGTGACAGCCCCCGTGACCCTGGGCGCGGGGTCTCCGACGTGCCCCCCCAGCACATGTGCTGCCGCACTCTGATGCAGGAATTGAGTGCGTTCTCGGCGATGCACCCAGGACGGCGGTCTCCAGGTTCCCTGCGGACCAGACGTCTGATCTTGCTCTGTGTCCTCACGCTGTCCTAACCTCTAACTGGGAGTCCCTCCATTGAGCCACCACACTTGAGGGTGGTCCGGGGGACCCAACACAGCCAATATTCATGTGATTTTGAAAGACGTTTCTGTCCACAAACATAACCTGGGAGCCGGATCTCAGTGGGGCTCGACCTCGGGGCACCCCAGAACTTCACGGCTTTTCCTCCGCCCCCACCTGAGCTGGGGCCCCTCTGGCTTCTATTCCCCTACTGGGCAGTGAGCTCTTTGAGGGCAGGGGGCGGGGTCACCCAGGCCCACCTTCCTGAGACGCAGGTTTGGAACCGAACGCCAAAGGGCCCCTGGTGGCCTCCTGCTGCACCGCCCTGGCCCCTCACCCTTCTTCACTGCCCTCTACTCAGCTTTAGTAGGGTTTGGTGGCGGGAGGGGGCGTGAGGATTTTTCTAAGTAATTTCCATAAGCATCATTTCAACTGCTTGTACCGACTATCAGAGAGGGAAGAACGCACTCTGGACAGCTGTCGGGCCCTTGGCTCCGGTCTCAGGCCTTCAGTAGCAAAGCGTGTGACAGAGAGGCAGGTACGAGAGTCAAGGAGCTGCTAACGCGTGTGAGCAGGACGAAGACCCAGCTCCCCCGAAGGCCGTGGCGGCTCCGGGCCCGGCCAGCAGGCCCCACCCGAGAGGCAGTGCGGCAGTCGTGAGCGGACGGTCTTCCCAGGCGCCGAGTTTCTGCTCCCTGTGGCCCTGGCAAAGGATCTCCCTCCCTCCAACGGAACCGCAGGGGACCGCAGCGCTCTCGTGGGGCGGGGCACGCTGACGCGCGGGAAGAACTTCCAGGAGGACTTGGGGCGGGCGCGCCGTACGTGACGCTCGACCTGCCTCTGGTTCTGAGGATCATCATCCTAGTTGTAAATTCCATTCAAGCAACTGAGCCCGTAAGAAGCCTAGATCTGCCGGACACCCGCCGCGGCAGCAAGGACGGTGCAGGGCGCGCACTGAGCACGCGGGGGCCGGAGCTACATGAGAACAGCGCCAAACCTTTTCAGACAGGCTCGACTTGATCACGGTGAGGAGTCTGTAAATGTACGTAGGTTCGAAAGCAGCTCCGGGGCGGATATCCCTCACGATTTTATCCCCAAGGGCTGCGGACGAGACAGGACACAGAGCCTGGTAACTAAAACAGAGCCTGAGGGAGGCAGCGGGCACAGCGTCCGGCGCCCCGTCGCCCCGCGACGCGGGGAACAGCACCGGCAGCACCTTCTGTTTTCAAGACCTCCGCCTCCCGACAAGACCCGGCCACCCGCCTCCCCGGCGCCACGGCGTCAGGGGGCGCCTGGCCACTCACCTTGTCTGGGTTTGGGAGGTACTGGCATGTTAGTGAACTCGTTCATCAGCCGGACACTAAACGCGGGGGAGGAGAAAGGTGAGTGCGTTTTCTTAAAAGACAGACCTCTACTAAAGAGCCTCGATGGCTACGCAAACACCAGCGTGAAGATGGCGAATGTTCAGGAACCGAGGCTGAAACAGTGAGTTCTATCTTTTCTATGCAAGCTTCTGGAAGCGCTTCAGGGACAGACACGGGCAAAACTTATGCAAACAAATCTGAAGAACACAAAACGCTCCAACGGAGTTAACGCCATCTCGGGTTAACTCCCACATAAACACAGAAGCAGTAAAGTTTTTAAAATATTAAAAAAACTAAAGGATTTCTTTGCCAGAAAGGACTTTGCTAAACTATGAGAATCTGAATTACCAGGAAAACACCCCAGCCCCTTAGCACGTCCGCAGGCCCCAGACTTACAAGCTATCGATCATGGGCGTCGACGTGCAAGGCCTTTGCACTTTTGAGTAGAGAGGGATGAACTTCATCAGGTGATACATCGGAGGACAGGCGACCAGGGCCTGCAGCGTCTGAGGAGCAGCAGCAAGGAGCGTAAAGGAAATGAAACAGACCCCGTGCTCCCGAGAGGCACGTTACACACAGCGCACAGAAAGACTTACATATGTGAATTTTAGGGAATGAACAGAATAACCGTGCGGGCAGCCGCCTGTGTCCACGGAAGGCCTTACTGTGCGGGCAGCGGTTTACATACAAAACCTTGACTCGACCAAGATACATCAACTAGAACTAGGTCTCCGCTGCCCGCGGACACGCTGCCTGTTAAGTCCGGGCCACTCTCGTGAAAATAAGACTTGCCTGCTTCGGTCACTCACCGGTCAACAAATCGTCTTTTCTGGTCAGGAGTAACTCTACTAGTAAGCAAGGGGGGCGGACTAAGGAGGAACTGAGTTTTTGGATTCAAACTTTAGAGCAGGGCCCCCTGGCAGCTGAACTGAGTCACAAGCACCGAGGGAGCGTGCCCCGGGCCCGCCGGCCTTGGACGAGCACGTGAGAAGGATACGGCGTTAATGTAGCACCAGTTTCCTTTATTGATCAGCCCGCGGGGTTGCAACGACACTGGCTTATGGATTAGGGTCACATTCTCCAGTAACTCTGAAAGAGTGAAGAGGCACACGTAAGAGGTTCATGACATCCAGCAAGAACAGTGAACCAGTCTTCCACTCCGGGGAGCGCCAGCCCCTTCGGGAAAGCACGTGCCCACAGGAAAGGCGTCCTGTGTGGAAGCGTCACGGGGTCCCACACCGTGCACAACACTCAATAACTGAAAACCGCTAACACCGTCCCCACCCCCCAGTTCCTCCCACGTCTTCCCACGGGGAGGCACCCACGCCGTGTAAGGGCTGTTTTAACAAGAGACAGGCAAGGCTGAAATGGGTAAGAACAACGGATCTGAAACACACAGGCTCTTCCCTTCACGCTGATGCGGGGAAGGTCGTGCGAGCGCACAGTCCCTCCAATGCCGGCGATGGAGTTCAAGGGCAGAACCCGAGCCTGAGCCCAGGGCGCCCCCCACAGCACAGCGGCCGTCAGTGGCCAGCGGGGACGACACTCCCGCGACGGCGGCCCATACGAACCCAGTTCTAGTCCCCATCGGCAGCCAGCGCACAGAACGCCCGCGTGCCGGACGCCCTCACTGCAGACACGAGCACTCTTCTCCAGTCACCCTGACGTCACTCTTCTCTACGGTCTTCGCTGCGATGCTTTAATACTTTAATTAAATGCTTCGAGTAATTTCGGTGAGGTTTCATACAAGACAAAGTCTCCCCATGGCCGGTTAGCAATGTCGTGCCCGTGACGGCACAACCTACGGCCCCCTCGCACAGGCGTGAGCCTGATGACCCACAGCGTTGGCGGGTGGCACGGGCCCTCGGCGGCCGGAGCGCTGACGCTGTTCCCGAGTCTCTGCCGTGTCCCCCAGGAGCTACGATGTGGCACGGCCACTGCGCCTAAAAGCCCTGATCCGTGGCTGTCCCCTCCCCGGAAGGCATCAAACAGCAGCAGCGGGTCAGTTCGACCCACAGCTGGACGATTAAATGAAGGAATCAATTTGCAAAATTCTGCCGCCCACAGGCACGGACGCCCTCCCTCCTGGGACAGTAGGTGCCCTTTCCTGAAATGACACCGCACAGGGACTTTCTCATTTATAAACAGTAAAGCACCACAGGCCCAAGAAAGCGCCCTGGGACCCGTTCAAGGGGTGGGCCCGCACCGCTCTCCCGCGAGGACTGCGTCGGGTGCAGAGCCGAGCTCCGAGTGGGACCTTGCCGCCCACACAGCACAGGGCACGTGGCGGCCGCTGTGCGGGGGCCCGAGCTCTGCCGCTCATCACTGTCCCCACAACCCTGTCAAGGAGACCCCGCCACCCTCGTCCCTTCACAGGCGAGAGGACGGAGGCCCAGAGGGCCCAGGAGCTGGCGCCCGTGGTGCGCCCGCGCTGACCGTGACCTCGCCTGCGCTCCCCTCCACAGGCCCCGCGCCCCGCTCACGGGCCGTTCACACAAAGGCTTCGGGGTTAACTCACCCACAGCCTTAAGACCTACTTACAACAGAGTGGGCGTCTGTGTCTGAGGCCTCTGATCACGACCGCCCCCCTTGCCGCGTGTTCCACAGAATGGCAATTATTTAACAGAATTATTCTGTTTTAAAAATCGGTGCCTTTTCAAAAGGCAGCCATCCCAGATGAGCCCAGCACAGGCACGGCCCCCGGGAGTCTTTGCCGAAGCGCTTTTATATCTATAAACAAAAATACGGGTCGTACCAAACCAGGAGACTCAAATCAACTGCCCTCCTACCACAAGGCCCTCTGTGAAGGGACACACTGCCACTGGCGGAGCCCTGCAGGGGCACCGGGTCCTGGAAGCGCAGAGGTGACCAAGAGACGGGACAAGAGGGCCCGTGCGGCGGCAGAGGGCCGAGGACATCGGCCGGCACGGCAGGGTCGCGGGCTGGGGGGCCGGGGCCATCCCCCGGGAGCAGGCTTCCGTATGTTGCGCACAGTGGCGAGGTCACAGGTTCCGTCTCAGAGGTGCCGGCACGAGGTACCCCGGTCACATCAGTCAAGTGTACTCACACCCACAGAGCAAGTGCCACACCTACCCGCGCGCGTGCGCACACACACCCATACACACACGCACTCACACACACCGCGGCCCACAGCTCGGAGCCGGCACCAAACACCCACAAGAGGAGGGATGTGTCAGGAGTGGAGCCCTGAGCACCACCCACGTCTAAGTGGCAGGCCACGAAGAACCTGCAAGGCCGTGGGGGGTGAATTCCGTGGAGGCGGAAGCAGGCTCCAGGGCCCCAGGAAGGAAAGCCCGAAGGCGCGGCCCGAGGCCTGCGGAGGCGTGACGCGGGACGGGGCTGCTGCGGGGCTCGCGGGCCTGTGAGAGGGGGTGCCTCGGACGGCCGACTCCCCACGGTCTGCGGTCTACGCTGGGGAAAGAAATGGAACAGCAATCTCAATTTGTTTTGAGGATTCGAAGGAGGCAGCGGCTTCTGGGGGGAGGGGCAGACAGCAGAGGGAGGGGCTTAGCAACAGTAATTCTTGTTTAGCTAGACACGGAAGAAAAATGACAAGATCTGAAACTTCCCTCCCAGGCTAAGTGTCTTAACAGACGCAAAAACATGTTCACAGCCGGTCAGAAGTACTTTGAATTAATGTCTTGTTAAATAAAAATAAATAATCAACTCCACTGTCCAAGGGAAACAAGTACAGGCACCTGGGTCGTCAGTCAGCTGAGCGTCCGGCTTAGACTCAGGTCATGATCACACAGTTCGTGGGTTCGAGCCCTGCGTCGGGCTCTGTGCTGACAGCTCAGAGCCTGGAGCTCCTTCCGATTCTGGGTCTCCCCCTCTCTCTGCCCCGCCCCCACTTGCACTGGGTCTCTCTCTCTCTCAAAAATAAACATTAAAAAGAAAAGGCAAACAGGTGGGAAAATGTCAAGAACTAACTGCTCTAAGCGGCCCCGGGAAACGCATCTCCTCAATGTCTGTAACCGAGCCTCACGCCCAGAACAGCCGCAGGCCAGCAGACGAGCCGCGGAATCAGAGAGAGCGTGAGGCTACAGCGGACTGTCAGCTGACCTGGAAGCAGCGTGTGCCGGCTGCACAGAAACCTTCGCGTCCACCTACGCCGACCCCCCCCCCTTTGAACCAACGCCGGCTTCTGGCCATTGCTCTCGGTCCACCTACGTTAACGGAGGGGGAAAGAGGAAAAGTAGTTTCCCTGTTTGGCACCTACGATCTTAAATTCAAGTCTCAGCAGCACCTGGCGGCTTGCTCAGTGACTGCAAGAAGCAGGACGTACCGAGCAGCCGTGTGTCCACGGCACGAACAGGGCAAGACCTCGGACACGTCATCTGGACAGAAGGCCACTCAGTGCACCTACCAGAGGATGTAAGAGCCAGCTCCAAGTCTTCCACGTTCTTTACAGGAGCCTCTGGTACGATAGTCCAAAGTCCGTACATTCCTGTCTTTACAGTAGCACAGATGGACAATCCAGAGGTTCCTGAATCACGATGCTGCCCTTCTAGAAGCCAAGTCCTGCCTAAGCTAAAATGAAGTTACCGTTCCGTTGTTACTATCGGCCAGTGGGCCTGCGTGCTGCTCTCTGGAAGGCGCGCAGCGCACGTCCGCGGCAGCCGATGCCATCGCCCGCCCCGTGTCAGACGGCCCCTCGCGCCGCTCACTCCTCGGCCCTTCCTGCGCGGGGCCGGAGCCTCCGGGCCCGCTGACCCGGCCTGATCTCGCCGTCCCCGCACCCCTCTGCAAATGTGCTAATAAACACGGACATGTGTTCCGCTCTCTTACTCTTTAGACAAGGCCGAGGACAAGGCCAACCTTGCTCACTGACCCAGGGAGCGGGCGACACGCACGTGACCACTGCGTGTCCTGTCGGGGGGGCGTGGCACATCTGCAGACTCACGTAGTTGGTCAAGTTTGTTAGAAATGACCCGGTGGAGTCTGAAGGTCACTCCAGCCCGCTGTTCAGAAAGCCTCCAGGAGCCCCATGAAGGGGACTCGGCCGAGCCCAGGAGACAGACAACTGGTGTCCAAACCCGGACTCGCCTCTTCATTCACGCCGCCCCTCCCGCCCAGAGCGGGGAAGAGCGCGGGTGCTCAGGATCCTCATCGGAGCATGAAGACCCGTGGGCCCCCAGGGGGCTCAGCTCATGATCTCCTGGTTCGTGAGTTCGAGCCCCGCATCGGGCTCTGTGCGGACAGCTCGGAGCCTGGAGCCTGCTTCCGATTCTGTGTCTCCCTCTCGCTCTGCCCCTCCCCTGTCTCTCAAAATAAACAAACATTAAAGTACATATTTAAAAAAACAAAAAAAAAAAGAACTCACGTAGGCAGAAAGAGAAGGAAAAAGGAAATTAATTTATGGAAAATTCTGAGCAAACCAACAAGTTTCAGTACTCCAAGAAGTTAAATTACTTAAAATTAAGTTCTGAACATTTTGTGAATATACATCAAAAGTTCCGTTTCAAAAGAAATGAAAGTTTGTATAAAATTAAGATTAAATATCTTCTTGGGGCGCGTGGGTGGCTCAGCCGGGTAAACGTCCGACTCTTGGTTTCGGCTCAGGTCGTGATCTCGCACTTCGCAGGTTCGAGCCCCGCATCAGGCTCTGTGCTGATCGTGCGGAGCCTGCCTGGGATTCTTTCTCTCCTTCTCTCTGCCCCTCCCCCACTTGCTTTCTCTTTCTCTCTCAAAATGAATAAATACACATAAGAAAAAGATTATGCTCTTGTCTGGAATTTCTCCTCAGAAACACATCTCCAGGCGATGTCAAGTTTTGGTTTGGTGCCACTCACTGTACACTGTGCCCGCCCCCTGAACCGCTGCAACAGCCACAAACGAGGAGGGGCGCGGACGTGTGACCAGGTCTGTCAGTGAGCCCCCTCCCCGCCCAGGGAAACACACACATGCAAAAACCATAGTCCCTACAAACGGCCGTCTGTCCCTGGTACTGAGTCCTGTTACAGGCGGTGAATCCTGCCACTATAATTCAAGTCAATTACTCTTGACCTGCGGACAAGCCAGTATGAATACGGCTTCTGTGGAACTCTTCCCACTCTATTTAATTAAGCTCCTTTCATAACCTCACCAACCCACGATTCCATTCACTGTCGTGTTCCTACCCCTAGTCCAACGAGGGCTGTAATTATTACTGAGGTCAAACGAATTGAAACCAGGACTGCAGGGCCCAGGGACAAAAGGCCAGTGGAACGTGAGGACGGGCCTGTGAATCAAAATCACCACTGTGGGTTCACTACTGTGCCTTCCTTCAGGGCAGATAATCCCAAGTTAACTGCCAACAACAGACGCCGCCCCCACCTCCCTGTAGCTGACTCCCCGGACGTCCTGAGACAGCAGCTCTGGGGAGCCGGCCCCGCCCTGCACCCCCCACGCCCCAAGCAGAAGGGCCCAGAATGACTCCCTGCCACACACAAGGTCCCAAGGTGACACCGGGGCCTGCCTTCTGTAGCAGCGGCAACATTAAATGGCTGGATTAAAATTCCGCTTCCTGACGGGACCTGCTGGCGCCCGGACAACCTGAGCGGTTAACGGGCCTGCTTGCGCTTGGAGACCCAGCCGGCAGCTCGCAGACGGAGGCAGCGCCTGCATTACTATAAACTCTAAGTCTATACGAGGGAGGATGATTTTTACCCGTATTTGATGCATCACATTTTGTTTACCTACAATTAGGATGTAGAGGTCATATTACCTTGTAAAGTCTATGAAAACGCAGGGCAGAGAACATTCGTTGATTCTTGAGGCCCAGAAACCAACCGGGGACCCACATTCTGAGGGGACCTGCTTGCTGCCACTTCCTGAACAGCCCAGCACGTCCCACACGTGCTTTCTCGTCCTCACCGCGTCCCTCGGGGGAACACGTGCTCCCCTGGTCACCACGGCCGGACAGCAGAGTGACCAAAGCGTGCTCCTCCCCATCGGCTGTACAGGCCAGCCGCGCTTTGAGAGCGAGGGGGTCTCCACTCAGCTCTGGAGGACAGAAGCCCAGCACAGACGCCAGCAAGACCACACACACCCCGAGTCGCATGTGGGCGGACCGGCCCGTCCACACACGAGGCTCCCACAAACCCGTGCTGAGCGTGTGCTGCATCGTCGCCACCTCTGCTACTCTGGAAAACTCGCAAGGGAATTACAAAATACTTAAATCATTCCCCTAGGAAAAGGGGTACAGATATGATTCATAAGCCACCCAAAAATGATCCAAAACGAGGTGTGTGTGGCTTCGGTGGCCAAGTGTCCGACTCCTGGCGTCAGCTCAGGTCGTGATCTCGTGGTCTGTGGGATCGAGCCCCACGACGGGGTCTGTGCTGACCGCTCGGAGCCTGCTTGCGAGTCTCGCTCTTCCTCCCTCTCTTCCCCTCCCCAACACATGCATGCTCTCTCTCAAAATACATCAGCTTTAAAATAAAGCAAGAAAATAAAAATTAACTGTTCTTTTGCTTAGATAATTAAAATAGCTTAACTGACCTAATCCGACTTGGATTAAGAAAATAAACCAGCCCCACCTCGACTCAAAACAGCTGGATCCCCGTGGCGCCAGCGCAGCTGGAGCACCGGTGAGAGGCCCCCCCCCCCGCCCCCTGCTGTCCGCAGGTGCCCACAGGTGAGACGGTAACGCACGCACAGCACAGCACAGCGAGCCGTGTGTCAGCCACAGTTAAAGTCACATGATTAAAACATTTTAAAACATTTAAAATGAAGACTTTCTTCCTTATTTGAAATAAAGATGGGGAAAATTTCCCAGAGACTAGAGGTTTTCCTCTGTGAAATAATTTTCAGGAACAAAAATAAAATTTTAACACCTTTTTGGCTTTGAACTCAGAATGCAAATTTTTAAAACATCCCGCCGCGCACTTCTCATATGCAGTTTGAAAATAAAACTTTTAACTTAATGATCCTTACACAGGTTTACACGGTCTTATCCTAATAGCTCTCACTTGCAATGAATACATTATAAGGCTCAGAATAAAGAAATCACCTAATTCTTAAAAATACACACAAAGCCCAAGATGACTGTCCCACCAATTACCTTCTCATTTTAAGAAAACTCTAGACACTAAGATGACTCCTAGGCTGTGGTTCTGAGCTGCCGACCACTCGCACCAGGAGACGCATCGTGCAGCCCGCGCCGGCCCGGACCTCCAGCCTGGTGACACATGCCGTGAGGTGCTCCCAGGGTCCCGTCAGCACACTGCACGCAGAGCCTCCATGGGACGCTTATTTTAACTCAGCTAACGGGGCAGGACCCTGAAGCGCCGGCTGCTGGGCTCCTCGGCAGAGGGACACCCAAGAAACACTCAGGCTTCTTCCGCAGCCACAAACACAGACAGTCCCTGCATCTCTGATTCCCAGTAATTTTAACTGTAAACTGGCCCTGATTCCCAGTAGCCTTAACTGTAAACTGGCCCTGATTCCCAGTAGCCTTAACTGTAAACTGGC
Source organism: Helogale parvula (assembly GCA_004023845.1). Taxonomy (NCBI): domain Eukaryota; kingdom Metazoa; phylum Chordata; class Mammalia; order Carnivora; family Herpestidae; genus Helogale; species Helogale parvula. The sequence continues at coordinate 17,706 of PJEM01009240.1, forward strand.
CCTACTCTGGAGCCTGCACCCTCAGAACAAGTCGTCAACTTTGGCCCAAACTGCTGCAGTTTTTCTTTTCCTGCCGAGAGGCACCCTGGTGTCCCACAATGGAGTAGCAGCCACGTACCCCATCCCAAACAGGCAACAAAAAGAAAAAACCCCAAATGCCTTCTAATCTCCTAAGAAGTAACAACAGAAACGGCGCAAAGCTGAGTCCACGTCAAGGACCCCGCAGTGACGGTGGGGGACCGCTGGGACACGGGCACAAGCCCACACACTCACACGATGGGCAGTTAGTTACTGGGTCAAAAGGGAGGAAAGGGGAAAGGCGCCCGGTCCGCAGGACAGGACAGGTAAGAGACACGGACTGTCCCCCCCCCGCACCATGCTCAGAGAACCCTGTCCCTCTAGGCGGGTGACAGTGCGGGCTGAGGACCAGGCCTTCTGAGGAGACTCCTGGCAGCGCACCGGGCTCGGCCGGCAGCTGAGTGACCGTCAGCCCACACGGCCTCCACTCTCGGCCGTGTCTCTGGCACTATACCTGCGATCTTCAGGGCTGCGGGGTCCTCTGAGACCGGAACAAGCCCTTCTTTGACGTCGACCTGCTTTTCAGAGACCAAGGGGGTTGGGGCAGGAGGGGAAGGCTTAGACTCCACAGAAGCCACGGGCGAGGAGCAAGAGGGCTTAGAATCGTGAAAAAGGCTGGCCCAGGACTTGGGCGGGCCGGCGGGGGCGGCACCGGCCACGGAGGCCGGGGCGTCGGCGGCAGGGGACGCGTGCTCGGCTTTGACGGGGTCCAAGTCCGGGCTGTCCACAGTGTGCAACTCGACCCCGTTGGCAGCTGGGCCCTCGCCAGAGGATTCAAGTATTTGTCCATTAGCAACTGCCAGGTTTTCAGTAGTATGAGCCACGTAAGGCGGGGCCACCGCTGTCCTCAACAGGCTGTCCCCGGCGGCCTCCGCAGGGAGGCAGGGCTGTCCCGAGTCGGCCCCGTGGCAGCCCTCGGGCGGCCCTGCAGTCCTCGAGGCCCCGTCGACAGCTCCGGGGAGAGGCCCGCCAGACACGGCATCGCCACCGAAGTCCACAGAGTCCTGAGGGCTGCCGCAAGTCCTGGGTGTCCCCGAGGGGGGCGCCTCGCCCGCCAACTCCACGTCCTCGGAGCCCACGCTGTTGGGGACTGCGGGGCTGGCGTGGCCGTTGACCAGGGCGTCTGTGGGAATGCCACCCTCGCCGCCGTCTTTCAAGTAACTGTAATATCCTGGGGGGCGCTTTTTCTTCTTTTTACGCTCCCTTTGTCCAAGACCACCCGCGACACCGTCATTTTCTAGAACCTCCACCTCCACGCTGGAGCCGGGGGCCAGGGCCAGGGCAGGGCCTGGGTACGGGCCGTCCACGGGGCTGAAGGCCGCGTCCTTGTCCATGTCATCAGGGGTCTTTGTGGAAGTTGTGCAACTGAGGATAAATTCAGGGGCCTGAGGATTCAGCGTGCTTGAAATACTGCAGCTGGCAGTTCTGGGCAAGGTGTCGTCGGGCCCAGTCACTTCATTAACGCCAAACTCAATTCTCTGATACTCTTGTCCTGTTTGGGAAGAAAATGATCAGTAAATAGCCCATTAGTGGAGAACACAGCTATACAAACTATGAAAGTCTCCATGATTATTTCCTTTTTGAAACCGAACCCTTGAAGTCTCCTTCTAATTAACAAAGCTATGACATTTTATTTCTGTGCCAAATAATCTGCTGAGAATAAAGAGCAGCCACGAAATCGTTCGTGTTTAACTGAGAGAGATGCAAACAGACAGCTGGACGTGTTCTCCGCCCTCAGGGCAGTAAGGAAGGCTTTCAGAAGGCAGACATTTAAATGAGATCATAAACAGAAAGCTAATAATATTGTGCCTGTCTAAAAACACCCCTCAGTGAAATCTGACTTTATGGGCTTATTTTCTGGGGTACATGCATGTTGGACGACTTAATTAAAAAAAATCACAACTAACGTAGGGACTTAAAAGTCATTGTTGTGTTTATGGCTTCCCTACTTAGTGTCACTACGAAGTGGGCTGGAATGAACCCTCCACGTAAAAGCGGGCGTCACAGGTGCCCGTCCTGACCACCGGCGTGCCGGTCGCGTCCCCGGACAGCCGTCACTGAAGTCTGAAGGTGGCGCTGCACGAACGCATGCCAACACGCACTCGATGAGCTCGTAATGACTAACTCCAGGGTGATGAAGAGGCTCCCGAAAATACCAAAAGGCATTTAGGACCGCACGCTTTTAGGAAAGCTCTTTGGAACCTTCCAATACTTCCTGCCAACGGGTGACAAGCCCCATGTGCCGCCATTCCGAAAGGTATTCGCTTTCCATAGTTCACACTTCCGAAATCAGGCTAAGTTTTAGAATCAACTGTGTCTTTCAACAGACATTAAGCACCAGTGTCATCTTGTATCTGATGCAGGATCCTGTTCTAAAGTCTGAAGTTAAGGGCAGGACACGCGCCCCCTAACTCATCTCTAACGCACAGCTGAAGCACAAGAAGCCATCTTCTTCCCAAAGCATGTCCTTCAGACAAAGCCCAAACTACAGGAGAAGTGGGCTCTGCTGGAAATGACGTCTGTCTCACCTTGGAAGTCTTCTGAGAGGCAGCCCCCGGGAGGGGCAGTTACGTGCCCGTTACTGGATGACAGGGAGGTAAACAGTCTCCTAATTCTTCATCCTTCCTGTGATCACGCCCGGGGACGGGAGGGGAGAACACCTTCCCAACAAGAGAAAGTTCCTTTCTCTTGAAACACTAACAGCCCGTTTCCATACTGAGCCACCACCAAGACCATCTGAATCCTTTGGTCCCTGAGCACGGAAGACTCACTAAAGAAACTAGCTTCTCTATCACTACACCTAAAAGTAAACAGGCCATGCTGCGTCCAGGCCCCCCTGCTCCCTGGGGCCTCAAGGGCGCCGCCGCAAGGAGCCTCCCCTACGGACACGGGGGCGTGTTGTGAAACCAAATGATAAAATCAGTGTGCACCATGTCACGCAGTTTGTGCAAGACTTTAATTCCAACAGACACAGTGCCTTCCACATATCAATCCTTAATCTTATCATATCACAGAAAATTCTAGAACGTGATATGACATTGATGGAACCATTTCAATAAGCTACGGCTATCATCAAGCCATCTGTCCTGCCCAGGGTCTGCCGGCATCACTGGAAGGCAGAGTCTTACCCGGACCGGCTCCTCCTCTTCCCCAGAACAGAAGCCACACCGCCCCCCTCTACCCTGGGCCCACAGCCCCTCACGGCAGAAGGGTCAGCACGAGGCCCGATCGGGGCGGGCTGATGGCCCAAGCCCGCCTGCAGAGCGGGCCTGACCCGGCAGTCGATGTGCTGGGTGCGTGGGGAACCACTCAGGGCAGTGGGTCACTGGGGAGGAAGCCAGCTCAAACCCAGCAATGACCTCCCAGCACGGCATCCTCCCCAGTGCGTTGCTCCCCGCAGCGCCCAGGGCTCCGTAACGGGCCGTGGGCCACGCTGCTCGGGGGCCCCTGGAGACCGTCGCGCCCGCCGCTAAGAACTGCTGCTTCCGTGGCTTCCGCGGCTCGTGTCTCCAGTTAACAAAGCAGCTGGCAGCATGCACAGTGCTTTTTACCATCGCGGAGGGTTCGGTGGCTAGTGAGGCCCAGCCCCGCCGCAGGAAGCTACGTTTACCTGGAGGCAGACACCGCGGACTGAAGCTGACAGTGCGGGGCGAGGGTGAGAGAGGCCTCAACGGCTTTACAGAAAAAATGCTTCCTGAATAGTAGAGCGCGACCAATTCTGACCAGGGGCAAGGAGAGTGTAACAGGTGCGCCGCGAAGAGGGGCCCCTGCAAAGAGCTCGCTGCAGCTGCGGTGGCGGGAGGGAGGCTCCATCACCCCGAGCCGTTCATCCAACACCCAGCTGCAGGCTTACAACGCTCCAGACACCGCGGTGCAGCGGCTGTGTGCAGACACGACGCTTAGGGCCCCACCGCCCGCAGCTGCGCTCAGCCTACGGCCGGAGGCAGACCCATCACGGGACAGCGGGACAAGCGCCATGAGAGAGACAGACGTCACAGAACACGAGGGAACAGAAAAGACCTCAGAGAAAAAGGGGCCTGTAAGCTGGCTGGTCTCTAACAGCACGAGCAGGTGGCGAGAGCCCTGCCATGTTTTCAGCAGATTAAAAAGTGGACTTGAGACAATGGAGAAAAGGGGCCAAGAAGCAGTAACTGAACAGAGAGAACAGCCTGGACAGCGGGTATGGCGGGAGAAAGGGAAGGAGAGAGCTGGACGCGGGGAACAGCCGGCGGGGCCTCCACTCTCCAGCTACGGCCTGTGGGTGGAGGGCGGGGCCACAGACCGAACAAGAATAAAAGAAATAACACAAAGGGAAAAGAACAAAACATTTAAAGCGCCGGGCGGGCCCTGCATCGTGCTGACGTGCAGACCACACGGGGCCGGACTGACCCGACAGACTTGGGAAACAGGGACTCTGCAGGCTGGGGACGGGCAGGGCGGCCAGCAGGGTGGGGGCAGGCAGGCAGGGTGGGGTGCAGGGTGGGGGCCGGGTCCCTGCCGCTCACTTCACCTCAGCCCCCTCCTGAGCCTCCACCTCACCATCTCCGCGCTGGCGGTTTCTCAGAAGGCTGCTAACGTGAGAAATGGCCATTCTCTGACTTTCCTGCACATGAAGTCCGGACCGATTCTTCAAAGTTCGTGTGTACATTCTAACCGGGAGCCCGTGCTAACGAGGCAGGGGACCGGATCCCCGGCTCTCACGGAACAGGGTCGGCGCTCGCTCCTCCGCGCCCAGAAAGGGACTCTGATGACCCATACTGCACGGCGGCGCGCACAGATCTGAGCCGTGCGACAGCGGCGTCTGCGGTAACCAGAGCGCCCGCCGTTCCCTGACCAGTTCCCTGACCACGGCGTCCTTCGACAACACAAAACCACTGCGTCTCCAGAAGCGCCATCTCTGGTGACCGGCTCTGCATCAGTGACAGAGACCAAACAAGTAACAGGCCAGGAAGCTAACCGGTCACCCGAATTCCCAAGAACACTGAGTGACAGACGGGGACGTCCGTGTAAGCTGCGGACGGCTCTGAGCGGAGAGCACATCCTCTGGGGAGCGGCAGCGCCGGCCCCGCAGCCCCGCAACCGGGAGACGGGCCTCGCGAGGACAGGGACAGAGAGCACCGGCCGTGGGGACCCGCGCCGCTGACAGTGGTGACGGAGAAACAGAACTGGAGCGCCGGACGCTCTGAAGCACAGGACACCATGAGCCCATCGGCCAGAAGGGCTCGGTGATCCAGCGCCACAGTCGGTGGCGACACCGCCGGGCGGGGAGGGCTTGCTGGGACGGCCAGATGAGCGGGTGGCGAGCGGGTGGCACGGCTCCTAGGCAGCAGGGCCGCGTCCGGGGAAGGGCGGGGCGGGGCGGGGTGGGGGGCTTACCATCGGGTAGCTCATCGGTAGCTTGGGCGCCGCACAGAACCGCTCCGTTGTAGGGAGGGAGCTGCACAGGGAATTGGAAAACAGATTTTAATTCAAGAGAATGTTAAAACCCAACACATGCTTTTTCATTAAAGGGACACTTCATTAAAACTCTTTATCCATTCAACTTCTCAAGATATTTGTTTACCAAAATAGCATACACTGACAGTAAAATCACATCACCTTCAAACCGCAGGAAAGCTTTTAAATACTGTCACTGAGATCCAAAAATGAGGCAACATAATAAAAATGGACTCCGACAGACACGTAAATCAACTACAATAAAACGCTATGATACACACTCCGTGTCACAGGACGTCAGACTGCCCACAGGTGCCAGAGCCACCTGTCCTGGGCCCCTGGGCCTCCAACAAAGAAAACTCGGACTGCCCACAGGCGTTTCCGGCTCACATCACCTCGCGTCACGGCCAGGGGAGGCCGAGCCCAGGCCCACGGGCGGAGGCCGGAGGCCGGAGGCCGGAGGGCAGAGGGCCCACAGGGGAGTCTGAGAGCCACGGCTCCTTTTTAACGCAGTGCCTTGAAGAACCGAATTAACGGCTGGAGATCACATTCCGTATAAAGAAGAGAGAAAGCAAAACGGCAAGTATGTGACCTCTTTGTAGAAAGCAGGAAGGCGGTGTTAGGAATACCCCACGTCTGTCTTCTTCCTGGCTACTCCACAGAACTCAACCATTGGAAATGCTTCGAACCGACACATTTGGGATGAGAATGGCCAGGACGGAAGGGCTACCGCAGGGGCCTGAGCAACAGGACAGAACAAAGCAACGACACCCTAAACACCGTTTCTCCGCTGTGCACGTGTGTCCCCGCAGCGCCCGGGCTTCCTGGACGGGCCGGGAGCTGTCAGCCCCGTCACTTGTCTGATACTTGCTGCATCGGCAGCTTCCTCAGCTGATTTCTCCATTTAACTCTCTGCAAGTCGACTCAATAATCAGGGAGACAAACACTCATCACTCCAAGTAGCCAAGTTCTCTCCCCCAGAGAACCTAAGAAACCAAAGGGCAGTTCCAAAGGAACGAACGCTTCTCCGGACCCGAGAGCTATGGGTGTCTCCACTATGTCCTTCCACTAGGGGGCGCACGGCACCCATCCCGCGGACGCACCAGGAGAACCCACCCGGGTGCCGCCAAGGGCCACACGTGGACCTGCACCTGCAGCACACACACCAAACAGGCGCAGGGGACGCTGCGGGTTCACCTCTGGCACGGACACAAGACGCACAACAGGGGCCTCTGAGGACCCGCCGGGGTCCCGTTCCTCGGCAGCCACGAGAGAGGCTGATCAAGCTCCCAGATGCAGAGCGCCTTCCCGTTCTCCATCGGTGACACCAGGCTGCCCCCTGGTGACGGACACCTATACAACCGTAAGGCACTCGAGTGCCTGGTTTTTCATCCTGCTGTATTTACACAAGATAAGGGACAGAGAAGGTCCTGGAAGCAGACCCTCCACCCCGCACACTCCAGGGCAAACACGGACAGCCTGCTGGTGTTTAAAACACTAACTCTGAGTTACTGATCTGGGAAGAGCGCAAACGTGGGAACTAGTGATGCTGGATGAGTTCTGGCACAAAAGAGGCACAAAAGTGTGTATGTGTGTGTGTCTTTTTTACTCTGTAAGCATATGGCACCTTTAATTCAACAAATCTCCACCATTCATAAGCTGCCCTTTAGTCTGTGGTAGACGTGGATTTATTATAGACCCCGGAATGAAACTCTAACAACTGTTCAAAGTTCCCTCTTTCACTACTTAAAAGAATACAAAATTTTGAAGTCAAAGCAAAACCATAAAATCTCACACGTGAATGCAAGGTGAGCAACGCAAAAAAACTGAAATCAGGTGATCTTATACACAAAATCATATCAACTTAGTCTGAAAATAGTAGTACCATCTTGTCAAGTCATATTTCGGCCCTTTGATTAAGAAGGTAATGTTAAAAAAAATTTTTTTAGGGGCGCCTGGGGGGCTCAGTCGGTGGAGCATCCGACTTCGGCTCAGGTCATGATCTCGCAGTTCGTGGGTTCAAGCCCCGCATTGGGCTCTGTGCTGACAGCCTGGAGGCTGCTTCAGATTCTGTGTCTGTGTCTCCCTCTCTTTCTGCCCCTCCCCTGCTCACACTGTCCCTCTCTCTCTCTCCCCAAAAATAAATTTAAAAAAACATTAGAAATATTTTTAATGTTTATTTTTGAGACAGTGAGTGGGGCAGGGGCAGAGAGAGAGAGGGAGACACAGAATCCAAAGCAGGCTCCAGGCTCTGAGCTGTCAGCACAGAGCCCGACACCCAACCAACTGAGCCACCCAGGCACCCCAAGAAGGTAACGTTTTAAACAAATACTGTATGATAGCCCTTAGGTTTGGAATCTAAAAACAAAAAACCAAAAACCTCAAATCAAAAAACCAGACACTGGAGCAGGAGGCTCTGAGCGGCTGGGGGCGGGGGGCGCGGGGGCGCGGGGGGCGTGGGGGAGCCGCGTTCGCGTTCACGGGTGTGTGCCTGCAGCCGGCAGACAAGCCCTGGGCACCCAGCGCCGGCGCCGGGAGTGCAGGCAGCAAACCTCCCTGCAGACCCCAAGCCTGCTAAGAAGCCAGATCTCCACGGTTCCCACCGGGGAACAGAAATGGTAACGATGTGACCGATGCAGCTAATGCTACAAGAGCAGTCCTGCCACATCAGCGTATCGGCACGCGCCTTAAACTTACAGGGTTTGATGTGCCCGTTACGTTTCACAGGATAAAATGTTGTAAGATCCTTTTGGCGCTGCCGCTATTTGTTCTGCGGTCTAAAAGGCCCTCGTGAACCTTAAATCTCTCTGAAATCCCCCGGAAGACCCCAAAGCGCTGAGACTGAGTCTTAACTCTCCGTAACCACACCCACACACCCACACACACCCACACACACCCCCTCACGTGTCTGCAGCCTGGACTGTGCCACTGGGGGCTGGTTTACCCCGTAACTGCATCAGAGCGCGTGAGAGCTGCCTCCAGCACGGAGACTCCAGGAGTCCCAAGAGCAGCGAGCGTATGCTCCTTATTTCTGAACACTAAGGACGTGATTACGACTGGGGTTCAAAACATGCTTGCTCCATAAGCTGGGCTTCTTCCAGCCGGAGAAATCCATTTCACATCACGCCGGCGTGTACGCTAGAGCCCAGCTTTGTAAAAAAGACACGCCACCTTTACGTTCCCACTTCTACTCAAGATCACGGACCGGGAGCCGCCGAGACCTTCTGCTGTCAGGGCACTGACCGCCCTGCCCGCAGGCGCGTCACAGAGAACTCGGGGAGAGCACGGGGCTCCCACAGAGAAGCAGAATGTTTTCACAGTTTAACGCTTTATCTATCAAACTCTGGGTTTTTTCAGTTCTTGGCCCCAGGGAGAGAAAAAAATGCTCTCTCAAACTCCTAACAGTCGCAGACGCGTCGGTGAGCAGGGCTGGCGCCAGTCCACACGACGGCCACCTGCCAGGCTCGGCGGGCAGGGGGCCGAGCGCCGCCGCCGCAGCGCGAGGGGACCGTCCCTCACTCCCCCACGCGTCCGCCACACATCAAGCCACGGAACAGCCAGTGCTCTGTGCGACGACACGCTGAGAACGCTCCGGGCTCCTGAGTTATAATCACTGCGACACTGAGACAGCGTGGCCCAATCGCGTTGACTAGCCTGAACCTCCCTTCTGCGGGTCACCGGGCCACATGTGACTTGGACAGACCACATCTGGTGCACCTTCCCCCGAACTCCGTGCGCACTCACTGCGGAGACACGGGAGCCCCAGGAGGCAGCCAGAGCCGCCGCGATGTCCGGCCACACGCTCGCTCTGCTCAGATGCCGCCATCGTCCCCACAGCAGAGTCCGACATGACTTCCCACCAGCACCCCCCGCCCCCGCGGCCCCCACCTCTGGGCCGGGAGCACTCCCCTCTCGCCCAGGGAGCACGGAGAGCGGGAGGAGGCCGCTCAGCCTGCCAGCGCGGCAGCGTGACGGAGGCGCCCGGCTCCTCAGGCTTGGAAACACGGGACGGGCCCTCCCTTCACATCACAGGAAAGCCCACGCTTTTGCTCCGACACCTCCCCGCAAACAGGCTCTCGCAAACCCACACACAGGCACCCGCTTGAGAGAAGCTTTTGTAAAATGCACAAGTGGGGCTTCGTCATGTTTTCAAACCGGAATCGCAGAGAGCACAGGCGGTCCTGCGCTGGCAGGCGCCTCCGCATTCCGCTGCGACTCGGAAGCAAGGACTCCACACCTGGACCGTCGGCACAGAGGACAGAGCCTCCGTCACCACCAACACTTAGGGACGTGGGTCCGATCATGTTTCTCCTGGTGTTTTCCGGTCAGGAAACACTAAAGTCCAAGCCTTACTCTAGAATCCAAGATGCACAGATACACTTTATTGCCTGAGGAAACACAACACAGAACTTAGCACCCAATGTTCCTGGCTCCCACCCTTCGGCTCCCAAAAACCCTGGCCGCCGCCCTCCATGCGCACAGCGCGGAGGCGGCCTGTGCCCCTTCTAGACTGTGTCCTGACCCAGCTCTGTCTTCGGTGACTCCTTCCTTTTTCCCGAAGTGAAAGAGGAGAAACCAACAAATCGTTCTCTGGTCTGTGCAGCTGAAGCACTGCTTTCAACACGCTGGCATTCGATCCTTCCTCCCTAGCTCCAAACAGGGCTAGAGGTCAAGAAGCCAAGGTGACCCGGGAAGGACTGGCCAAGGTCATATGCCAAGGCCACATGCAAAGCTGGCCGTGTGGCTCCAATCCTAAGGAGTCAGCATCTCCTGCTCCGTTTTGCCAAATAAAAAGACCTCCACACAAAACACTGTCTATGCGTGCACATTCCTCAAGAGGTCCAAGTGGCTGGTTGGTTCTCATCATTGTTAACTAAGGTTTTTGGGTATTGTTTTTTTTAACATTTTTATTTATTTTTGAGAGAGATAGAGAGAGACAGTGTGAGCAGGGGAGGGACAGAGCAAGAGGGAGACACAGAATCTGAAGCAGCTCCAGGCTCCGAGCTGTCAGCAGAGCAGGACAGCAGGGCTTGAACCCACGAATCGTGAGATCATGACCTGAAGCAAAGTTGGACACTTAACCGACTGAGCCGCAGGCGCCCCAGTGTTAACTAAGGGTTTACTTGATTTGCACCTACTCCACCCTCCTTTATTACTTTTAATACAGTTTCAACAGTTTTCATATTTAAAATACAAACATGAAAAAATATTCCAAGTAAGTTTTATTAAACTAAAAGAGAAATCACTAATCACATAAAGAATAGACATAAAAGACCCAAATGGAGAAATATACCAAAATCATGTTTTGGAAAACTATCATAAAATTGTTTTTTTTTCTTTTTGTTTTTTAATTTTTTTTTAATGTTTTATTTATTTTTGAGACAGACAGAGCATGAGCAGAAGGGGCAGAGAGAGAGGGAGACACAGAATCCGAAGCAGGCTCCAGGCTCTGAGCTGTCAGCACAGAGCCTGACGCGGGGCTCGAACCCACGAACGTGAGATCATGACCTGAGGTGAGGTTGGAGACTTAACCTACTGAGCCACCCAGGCGCCCCATCATAAAATTGTTAATTCTCCTACAAGTTAACCTGTAATTAACACGACTCTAACTGGAATCCCAGCGGGATTTTTCATGGAACTTGGTGCGCTGATCACAAATTCTTAAGGAGCAGTTAAAGCTGAAGGAGGACCACAGCCCCGTGAGGAAGTCCAAGAGGGTGAGCGCCCTGCCTGGGGACAAGTCACAGAGCAGTGGAGACGCGGGGCACTGTCCCCGGGATGAAGCAGGGGGGCCAGAGCTAAGGGCCACACTGCCACCAGCCCAGTGCCGGGACAGCCCGCCACCACCGCCACCGGCCCAGTGCCGGGACAGCTCCCCGCCGCCACCGTTGGTCCATTGCCAGGACAGCCCGCCGCCGCCGCCCAGGGAGGGCGAGGCGGAACCCCACCCGCGCATACAGGGAAGTCCACTTCAGCTGCACCACATACTACAGTGAACACAAAAAACTTACAACTTTCAGAAGAAAGCAGTGGCTTTGCTACGTCAGGTCAGGGAAGAATTTCTCAAAGACATTTACAAACCATAAGGAAAAAGATGCAATACATTTGACATGAAAGTTAAAAATTTACTTCCCTTACCCAGCAAAAAAATAAGTAAATAAATGTCCATCACACATCAAGTTTATTTAAAAGCCCTCGTGCTGGGGGCGCCTGGGTGGCTCCGTCGGGGGAGGGTCCAGCTTCGCTCGGGGCATGATCTGGTGCGTGGGTTCAAGCCCCGCGTCGGGCTCTGTGCTGACCGCTCGGAGCCCGGAGCTGCTTCGGATACTGTGTCTCCCTCTCTCTCTGCCCCTCCCCCTGCTCACACTCTCTCTCTCAAAATAAAATGAAGAAACACAAAAAAATTTCTTAAGCCCTCGTGCTAGGACAAGATACTGGTAATATGTAAATCCAAAGTTTGTGTGTCCTGTAAGCAGAAAGAAAATGACAAGCCCCTTAATCAAAAGTGTGGACAACGGAGACGGGAAACCCACGGAAGTGGAACGCTCTATCGCCAGCGGCCACGCGACAGTAATGAAGCAGTTCTCACCTCCGCAACCCGGCAGCTGAAACAGCGAGAACCCGCTCATAACCAACCCAACAGCTTAACAGAAGTTCTGAGTAACTACAGTGAGGACAGATGAGAAGTTTTTCTTTACCTGCGACGTGACAGTGCGCGTGGCCGCTGGGGGGCAGACACGGTCAGACCCCCCCCCCCCCCGAAACAGGGCAGCAGCGCCCAGGACTCCGGACGCTCGGTCCTCGCAGCCTGAGCAACTGCACTCCTAGGAATGATCTCGGAGAAACCCACAGAGCACGAGGAGACACCGTCAAACACGCTCACGGCCACCGTTTGGTAACAGTAAGAACCAAAGATCTAAAGGGTCCTCAACAGGAAGGTAAATGAGTTGCGGCATGTTCTGATGGTGTTTAGAATTAAAATCAAAGAACAAGAACAAAACCAAAACATATGAGCTCTAGAGCTGACCCTTGAACGACTCGGTTTGAACCGGGCTGGCCCGCTTCAGGCAGGTGGTTTTCTATAAAGGCAGAGCACTGCTGTTGGGGAAACGAATTTTCTCTTCCCGGTCACCTCAGCCTCTCCTCCAGCTTCCTGTGTCCTCAGGATCCGGTATGTAACACTCACGAAACACAAAGCCGGCCAATCAGCTGTTACCGTTACCAGGAAGGCTTCTGGTCAAAGTTGTGGGGAATGACAAGTCCCCGCAGGTTTCCACCGGCACTGGGGTCCGCACTCCCAGTCCCGGACTCGTTCAGAGTCAGGTGGAGGATGACTCCGTCTACCATTTACACCACAGGGAACAGTACGGTGTGACGCGCCGCTGACACCCACATGCGGAGGGACACGGGGCCTGCCGGGGCGGGAGGCTGCGGCAGCCTCCGTGACGGTGCTATTTACACACACAGCAGAGAGTTCGCATTGGTCACATCTGGCCGGCGGGTCTGGGCACTTCTCATATCAGTCTCTGCACTTTTCTGTGCGCTGGATTTCTTTATCAAAAAGCGTAAATTAAAAAATCGAAACTAAAACGTAACCATTAATTATCTATACATATACTCAAATAAAACAATGTCTTGTCTTACCTCAACTGAAGAGCGAGGAGTCACAAAGAACTGATTGAATTCATCAGGGCTAAAGTCTCCAAAAATATACTGGAAAAAAAAAAAAGTCACCGATCACATAAAATATACAACTTGTATGTTCAGGAAAAATACATTCCCAGATCATCCCAGTACTTTGTCACGTGTAGGCCAGGACACCAAGTCCCTTGCTCAATGAAACGAATCAAGGGTCTGCAAAAAAGGATTTCTAGGTGCAGTATTTTCCAATTACAAACATGAAAACACCACTTAGCCGTTTCCATAAGCCGCCAAAGAACACCATGACAGTGGTGCCGCGTACTCGGGAGCGGGCTGACGGCGCACACCACACGTGTCCCGAAGGACACAAACCCGCCCACGCGTGCCCTGTGTGCTCGGGCCACTACCTCCGGCCCAGCCCCCTCTGCTGCACGTGCTGATGAGAAGCAGAAAACGTGGTTCGAACGGGAAGACAGGGAAATGCTGCTAAGGATCCTGGTGAATGACATTTAAGATATTTTTTATCCTGAAATTTCATTTAAGCATGATGCACAGATAAACATTTAAAAATTTATTTTAATGTTTTTATTTATTTTTGAGAGAGAGAGACAGACAGAGACAGCATGAGCAGGGGAAGGTCAGAGAGAGAGGGAGACGCAGAATCCAAAGCAGGCTCCAGGCTCTGAGCTGTCAGCACAGAGCCCGACACGGGGCTCGAACCCACGAACCATGAGATGATGACCTGGGCCAAAGCCGGACGCTTAACCTAAGACTGAGCCACCCAGCCACCCCAAACATATTTTTTAAAGTTTATTCATTCATTATTTCTGAGAGAGAGAGAGCGAGCGCGCACACAAGTGGAGGAGAGGCAGAGAGAGAAGGAGACACAGAATCGGAAGCAGGATCCAGGCTCCAGGCTCCGGGCTGTAGGCACAGAGCCCGGAGCAGGACTCAAACTCCTTACAAACTGTGAGATCATGACAGCTGAAGCTAGATGCTTAATCGAATGAGCTACCCTGGTACCCCAAAATATTTTTTTAATTTTTAAATTATTACTGTTGTTGTAAGTTTGTTCCTTTATCCTGAGAGACAGAGACACTGAGGGTGTAGGAGAGGCAGAGACAGAGGGGGAGAGAATCCCAAGGCATGCTCTACACTACCAGCACGGAGCCCGACGGGGGACCCACACTAACAAAACCATGAGATCATGACCTGAGCCGAAAGCAAGAGTCAGATGCTCAACCGACAGATCCCTCCAGGTGCCCCCAGATAAACGTATTATTGAACAGACACAACCCTATTTGTGAACTCTTGCTTCACAGAATTCTGAACGGGACTTTCTGAAACAACAACGGGTTCCCGTGGACGGAAGCAAGTCTGGCAAGTGCCTGGCAGTTCACGTTCTCCCTGAAGCCTCTATAACCGAGTCACGGACGAGAATCAGTGTGACCAGATCCATGCACCAGGAAACACTTGCTGATACTCACTCATATAATCCACAACTGTCCCGAGCCTCCTAACTGCCCTGCGCGACGGTGGGTGCTGGGGATGAAAACTGTATGCAGAGGGGCGCCTGGGGGCTCAATCGGTTGAGCATCCCACTCCTGACCTCCACTTGGATCCCGACCCCAGGGTCGTGGCGTCCAGTCCCGACCTTGGGCTCCACGCGGAGCATGGAGCCCTGTGTGAGATCCTCTCTCGCCCTCGGCGCCCCCCCGACCCCCGCTTGCAGTCTCTCGCTCTCTAAAATAAAGAAGAAAAAGAAGAAAACAGTAAGCAGAGTTACAGCTCCTCCGGGCTAGTGGAGGGGAGGGCCTGCAGGGGAATTTAAAAGCATGTGATTCAAAAGCACCCAGTAACGACCTATTACAGATGTGGATAACGCCCCGTATTACCGTACGTGTAAGTAAGTGACAATTAACTCACACGGCCTGTTAGTAAGAATGCACTAGTATTTTCCAGTAAATATTTCTGGAGGGTTCTCTGGCAATAGCTACCAACACTGTAAATATACATAAAAAACAAGAACAGCTTCACAATACTTACATATACTTGCAGAAATCCGCAAAGAAACTGTGCGTTGATGGTAATGGTGAAAACAAGCAGTCTCGAGACAATTTAGAAACAGTCATCCTGTGTGGGGGTGTAGCTCGGGGGTAGAAATCACCATCCGAGACACCTTCCTTCTGAACTTACGCCCTCTTCTCATTTCCAACACTGGGGGGACGAGCATTACTTCCAGTCTGGTGTAACACCAAGCAATGGAAGGGAAAGGTGTCTTGCAGGGAAAAAGGAGCAGAACGGCTGGGGAGGGGAGCAGGGTGCAACGGAGCTTTACGGCCCCACTGCAGACAGAGATCTTTAAGTCTGGGTACAAATAAGCCTCGAAATCTGCTCAGGAGGAAATGAAGCGAGAAGCCAAACAGAAGACATTCCCAACAATCCCCAACGCTGGTGACGATCTGGAAGGACTTTCTACGCGGCCGACACAAAAGCAGAGCGGCACGGCGACTCTGGAAAAGGGCCGGGGAGTCTCTTAGAGTTACTTACACCCCAGCAAGCCCGTGCCTATTCACTCCTCCAAGAGAAATGGGACCTGTGTCCACACAAAACCCGCGCTGATGCGTACAGCAGCCCTATTCAAAACTGGAAGCAATCCAAATGTCCGCCAAGAGGCAAGCGTGGTACATCCACGAAATAACCTGCCACTCAGTGGCTCTCAAGAGCATCGTGCTAAGTGCAAGAAGTCTGACTGAAAAGGCTGCATGCGGTATGACTACACTTACGTAACATCCTGGGGCGGAACTGTAAAGAGAGAAAACAGACCAGGAAGGCCTGATCACACAGAGGCACAAGGGAACTTCGGGGGTGATGAAACAGTCACAGCGGAAGCCTGCTAGAAAAACAGTCATTGTCAAGGAAACACACAACCCACCACAACACTCATGACTCCAGGGGCGCCTGGGGGGCTCAGTCGCTGGTCGAACAGCTGACTTCGTTCGGCTCAGGTCATGATCTCGCGATTCACGAGTTCGAGCCCTGTATCAGGCTCTGTGCGGACAGCTCAGACCCTGGAGCCTGCCTCAGACTCTGTGTCTCCCCCTCTGTCTGCCTCTCTGCCCTCCCCAGCTCATACTCTCTCTCTCTCTCTCCAAAATAAATAAAAACATTTTAAAAAATTAAAGAAGAACACTAATGACTTCAGTCCCCTTACAAGGAATGGACAGCAAAGATTCACAGGACATGTGAGGACAAAACTGAAGAGAATTACTTTTAAAAAGGAGTCAACACAGGGTCGCCTAGACGGCTCGGTTGCGACCTCACAGTTTAAGGGGGATCAAGCCGGAACCACCCTAACAGCACAGAGCTTGCTTGGGATTCTCTCTTTCTCCCCCTCCAGAGTGCTCTCTCGCAATAAACAAACTTAAAACCTTGAAGTCACACTTTCTAATAAGCACCCATTTTTATTTTGGCTCACATACAATCTAAAGTGTTAGAAAGAGAGAAATGGGCAGTGCAGAAAGAGAACTCAATCCCCAGACAATCTCGTAAAACAGCGTCAATGGGGGGGGGGGGGGGGGTTCCCGGTGGCACCTGCAGGAACCACGCCCCCATGGCCGGAGCTAGAAAAGCCTCACCACCGTCAACCTGGGCAACGCTCAGAAAGATGCCAAGGGAAAATGTCCCTGCTGTCAGTTTCAATTTTTACCATTTTTACAGCTTTATTTTTAAAGTATTATTTGTAAAGCATTCTTATAGCTTTTAAAGGTGTTTTTATTATCATTTCATGCCAATAATTGCTCCAAGGATATGTGCCTTCCACCTGATCACGAGACTCAGGGGGGAAACGAGTCAGAGCCTGCTGCACGGGCGGGGAGAAACCTCCAGGACACCGTGCCGTGAACACAACAGCCTTGGCGGCAGCAGGGAAGAAGAGCTGGAAGGCAGTGCAGGGGCACCAGATCCCCAGCCTGTCTCTCGTCCAAACTCCTACTTCTGAACCACAGAAATACCTTATTTATTCAAAAAATTACTTGTGAAAAGTCGACGTAAGAGACGGAAATCACTGCACAACTATTCAAAGACACCCATTCTGCGGAGAAGTTGCAAGCTCGCCCTAAATCTGCACCTGTGCTCATTTCAAGATCTCAGTGACAACAGATTAGGACTTGATGAAAACATTTAATCCAAAAGAGCCATCCTAAGCAACTGCTAACTGTCAAGTATGCGACGCTAACATATCACTCCCCACTCGGGCAGCGGCCGCTGCCTCACACCGCACACGCGTGTCCGGGCACAAGTCCGTGCACTCCCTCCCCTCGCCACAGGCAGCCCAGACCGACCTTCCATCTTTCAAGTCCATGGGTTTCCGAAGGTGAGCAGTCACCCCCCACTCATACGAAATACAGTCGCCTCAATGATGTGACGGAGACGACGGAGGGGACACGAAGAGGCTGGCGCCAAGCCCAGTGAGCACCTCTGCAGGGGGCTCAGCGCCCGAGGAGTCTGGTTAGGAGGCCTGCTTCCTACAGAGTGAGGGTCTCCGTGTGTTCACGGCAGACAAACCGCATGGACCTCTTCCCATGTGTCCATACACACAGGGCTTCCGTTTACCCAGGAACCCAAATACCATGCAGTGACTGACCGCAGGGGCAGGAGGGCCTGGTGGTGGGGGCGCCCGTTCTCCCAGGGCAGCCAGAGCCCAGCCCCCGAGGCGTCAGGCAAGGGGACGCGTGCCCGAGGGGCCTGCCCACCTCCACCGCGCACGCAAGACCGCGGGCAGCCCCCTGCTCCCGGGCGGAGCACCGGACGCTCCCGGGGGGACGCTCTGAGGACCCTCCCACGTGGGCTCGGAGGCCACGACCTCATCCCCGCGTGCACCAGCGTCACCTGCATGACGGGACCGACTACAGGAAGCACTGCCACGAGCAGGCATCTTATTATCCACTCTCTTCCAAAAAGGCAGAGGAAGAGTGTCGCTTATAAAATAAAGTTTAGCTTAAATAAATTAGGAGCAGAAAAGGTAATTTTTTAATATCTTGATAAAAACAACACTGCAAAAGCAAAGACCAAACACCCCACAGCAAAGCCCAGTGGCGGGCGTCTCACTGACCATCACCTAAGACGGCACCGGCTGGTCCGCAGCAAGCGTGACGCGGCGCCCGTCACAGACCCTCGGGACGGCCAGCTGCCGGTACGTGTCCAGACGCCACCGCCTCCTTCCCCAAAACCCTTCGTGATTTTCAACCAAAAATATTTTAGGTGTTTGGCAAAATGAAGAACGCGGCCAGAAAGGGGGGCGGGACTGCGTGCTTCAGAAGAGCCGGGGCTGGAGAGGCGGCAGGACAGCGCCGGGCTCCAGAGGCAGCGCCGGCCCCAGACGGGACCCTGTCCTGGTGGGGGCGGGGGGATGCTCTGAAGACCCTTCGGTCCACGGACAAAACCAGAACGTGCCCAGCAGGTTACTGAGGGTGGGACTGGCCCCGTGTAAACTGCCCCGCCGCGGCCGTGGGAGAGGACACGCCTGCTCTCAGGACACCCCTGCAGGCGCTCGGGGGGGGGAGGGAAAAGACCGTGGCACGCGTAACCTCTCAAAGCTCAGATGGCGGATGATAAACTGCGTGTCTGTGCGCCCGAGTGTGAGTTTGGGACTATGTCTGCGAAGAGAGAACTCAGGCACACACACACATGACTATGCAGAGGGGGTTAAATATTGGTTTTTTGAGAGAGAGAGAGAGAGAGAGAGGGAGAGAGGGAGGGAGGGAGGGAGGGAGGGAGGGAGGGAAGTGGGGAATGAGGGCAGAGGGAGAGGGAAGCAGAACCTTAGGCAGGCTCCGCAGGGCTCGGTCCCACGACCTGGGATCAAGCCTGAGCCGAAATCCAGGGTCAAACACTCCTGGTCAATCTGGGTAAAGGAGTAAATGTGGGCTCTTCGTGCCATTCTTATTTTTGCAACTTCTGTAAATTTTTTTTAAATGTTTTATTTTTGAGGGACAGCACATGAGCAGGAGAGGGTCAGAGAGAGACTGAGACACAGAATCCGAAGCAGGCTCCAGGCTCTGAGCTGTCAGCACAGAGCCTGACACGGGGCTCAAACCCATGAACCGTGAGATCTGACCTGAGCCAAAGCTGGACGCTCCACCGACTGAGCCACCCAGGCGCCCCAGGATGAACTTTCCTGACGGTCTCCACTTCATCCGGGGGGTGGAAGGGGGATGGGGAATCTCAGGCAGGCTCCATGCTCAGGGCAGAGCCCAACTCGGGGCTCCATCCCACAACCCTGGGATCATGATGTGAGCCGAAACCAAGAGTCAAGGCGCTCAACCGACTGAGCTTCCCAGCTCCCCAAAGGGACAGATACTGTGCAGTGGTGCTTCTATGAAACCTCTCAGCAGGCAAATTCTTACAACCTGTGTTCTGTCTTTCCAGGCACCAGGAGGGAAGGAGGGAGGGAAACAGAGGCATCACGGATACAGAGTTTCTGTTTGCCGGTGATGAGACACTTTGGAAATAGACAGCTGTGGTGGCGGCACAACACTGTGGATGTAACTGAAGCCACCAAATTATGTGCTTAAAAATGGTTGAAATGGTCAAGTGTGTGGTACACGTGTTCTATCGTTGTAAAGGAAAGGGGGGTGACAACCGTCTTCCTGTTCTCAGCAACCATACCCAGGACGTGAGAAGTACAAGTCTTGGACGTGGCCAGAACAAGCGGGCTGACCACTGGGCGGACAACACGCAGCTGACAAAGGAACGAACGAATAAACCCGTTACAGCCGCCCGAGTAAAGAGACCACATGAGCTCCTCCCCAGGGCCACCCGCTCAGAAAACATGTCACCTCAGAGACACGGGACACTGGGGTCTCCAGAATGAACTACACTGGGAGCCATAAAGTACAAAGAGATCACACCAAATGGAAGAGGCAACCTCGGTGAGCCATGCGGGCTCCCGGTCCCAGGAGCGCACTGAGCGCATCTCCGGCGACCGGGCGCGAGCGCAGTGGACCAGCCTTGGCTGCTGCGATGGCCCCAGGCCGGTGGGGATCAGAACAGGCTGCAGACACAGCGGTGTGACTGTGAGGCTGAGCACATCCGGTCCTGAAGATCTCCGAGCTGGGGGTCGGGAGCGGGAGGGGTCCGTGGAAACGCAGCTGCTAGAACCAGAAATGATCACAAATGCAACTTCTGTAAATTTGAAATTGTTTCCAAATGAAGAGATTTTTTTAAAAGCCAAAGCTGCAAACGCTCAGTTGTGAGAAAAAGCCTTGAACCCTCCTCCTCATGTGAGTGTGAGCGACTCTCCTTCCTCCGGAGAAGTAAACTCCTTCAGGGAAAAAATACTGTAGGAGCCTGGATTACAAAAAAGATAAATGTGGGCCCCTGGGAGGCTCAGTCAGCTGAGTGTCCGAGATCAGGGCATGAACCTGCAGTTCGTGAGTTCGAGCCCCATGTCAGGCTGTGTGTGCTGACGCCTGGAGCCTGGAGCCTGGACCTGCTTTGGACTCTGTGTCTCCCTCTCCCTCTGTTCCTCCCTCTGTTCCTCCCTCTGGCCTGGCCCCCGCAGGGAGGACCTGGTTCCATGAATGCTGAGGAAGGGGCTGGGCAAACCTGGAAACACCACGTTCATGCTGAAGCAGAAGCAAAGACGCAATTCCAGCTCCAGGAAGATGAGAAGGAAAGATGTGGGCCGACCCTGCCCAGACAGCCTGACGCCGCAGACGGGGGACACTAGGGGGCGCTGGAGCACAGCGTGCT
Source organism: Helogale parvula (assembly GCA_004023845.1). Taxonomy (NCBI): domain Eukaryota; kingdom Metazoa; phylum Chordata; class Mammalia; order Carnivora; family Herpestidae; genus Helogale; species Helogale parvula. The sequence continues at coordinate 38,616 of PJEM01009240.1, forward strand.
GCGCCTTCAGTCCTTTCAAATCTCATCTCTTTCATAAGAGCGCAAATGAGGGCGCCACCAAAGCAGAGTTCTGCCTTCAGAAGGACGCGCAGAAAGAGATGAGCCTCAGAGAGAAAAAGCGAAGATACGAGGCGGCCGTGGACAAGCACCCTGCCCTTTGTGCACGGTACTTGAATTTCCCAAGGCAGTGAGGCCCGTGTGAGCCGGCTCCCAGAACCACCGCCCGCCGGCGGGCACCAAGCCAAGCCTCGCAGGGGGGTGACAGAACCAGGCACAGCTACCAAGAGGCTGAGACACACGTCTTCTCCTCCCTCAGCTCCCAGCCCAACAAAGCTGAATTTGGGAGAGGGGAGGAGACACAAAGGACTAACCGTTTCAAGAGCGGGGACGGTCTGCATTTCCTAACAAAGGGATAGCGCGGCCAGACTAAGAAGATCCCCTGGATCTAACAAGGACAGAGAAGCACGGGTCTGGAAACGTCCTCAGGCTGATCCGTGCGACCGTGTGAAGAACTCTGAAAACCATGCTGAGTACAAGTGAGGCGCAAAGGGCCACATGCTGTATGGTCCCCCGATTCCACTCCTCTGAAATGTCTACAAGAGGCAAGTCTCCAGAGACAGACAGTGAACTGTGGCTGCAAAGGCTCGGGGGACAGGAGATGGGGGGTCGCTGCTAACGGAGACGGGCTCTTTCTGGAGCGATGAGATGCTCCGACATGGGCTGTGGTGACAGCTGCCAGCTCCGCGAACTCACCAAACACCACTGACGTGTGCTCACAGTGAAATGGGTGCGTCCTATGGGATGTGAATCAGATCTCAACAAAGTAGAAAAGAAAGTCAGTGCCTGCATAAAAAAAAAGTCTAATTTCTTTACTAAACTTTACTGATGACGCCTGCTAGGTGACGGACACTTGGGGACATCTACTGAACAGGCACTCTGCCAAGCGGTGTGCAGAGAGGACACTGGTCCAGGCCGTTGGCGCACAACAGGAACTGCGCTGATTTAGCCATACGCGCCGAGCACCGACCGTCCCCACAGAGCTGCGCTAGGTCAGAAAACACTGCAAACCAGACAGACGCAGAGTCCAGGACGGCACGACATTTACAGTTCTGTCACAACACGAGCGACTGCAGGCTGCACGCAGGGCCGCAGCGGGCAGAAGCAGACACGGAGGGAGGCAGAGGAGGGCTTGCTGCTCGGCGGACGGGGCGGGAGCAGAACTCGGCTCCTTCCCGGGGCAGAGGGACCCTGAGCAGGGGACAAAAGGGACAAACTGCTGGAGAGCCACTCTCACGGGCAGCAGCCTCTTCTCAGGAGTCCAGCGTCGAGATGCTGCAACACCGTGTCCCGTTTCGTGTGGTCTGAGTGCTCTACGCGACCACTGACGCCCCAGCAGATCGCCTCGCGCCTCTCAAAGCGGGTCTGTGGCGGGCTGGCTGCAGATTCCTTACGGGCCTGAGCTAAAAGCTTGTTCCCCCCAAATGTATTTCCAAAATTAGAAAATATGATTCATCTAACAGAAATCCATTTTTTACTAACTTCTAGTCCTATATCTACGTGACTTTACACAACAGTAGTTAAATTTTAACTTCCTTTGCTCCAAACTAATACTAAACTGCAAGATAACAGAGCCCTCATTATACAGTAACTTGCTGTCTAGAATGTTTATCACAAGGAAAAAAGCTGGTAAATTATTAGGGGTAGTACTCAGGGCGTGTTCTCAGGGACAGGCCCAGTGGTTCAGGATTCCACCTGTGCTCATGTTTATGACCCTCACCTAGGTGCTAATCTAGGAAGGAACCGGGTCAGTGGGGAGAAAGGGAAGGGGAAAAAGAGAACAGAGAAGGGAAAACAAGCGAACAAACAAGACGCTGGAACAGCAGCCCCCCCTCGGCTGGGGCCGCGGGCGAGTGCGGACAGGCTGCAGGGACGGGCAGCCACAGCCAGGGTAGAGGGACCCTGGCTGCGGAGGTGACGACATCAACGGAGACACGTGTTAAGAGTCATCATGTACTTTAAACGAGCGACACTCCCTGCACACGTATTAGGCCCCCTAAAGGTTTCTGTAAACGAACAGGGGCCAAGTTAAAGTCCTCTCTGTATTGCCAGCAATCAAACTTGGCATACGTAGGGGTTCGAAAAAGCTTTGCTGAACAAATCAATTCAGGAAGAGGAAGAAGAGAAAGCCCACTCTCCCACCCAAAATATAAGTCCCCGGGATAAGGAGGGACGCCCTGTCCACCCGCCACAGAGGAAACGTCCCACACGTCAGGACCCCCAACCCCCCCCCCCCGGTTCGCTCACAACAAAAATGTGCACCAAGAGGCACCTGGGGGGCTCAGTCGGCTGAGCGTCCGACTCGTGACATCGGCTCAGGTCATGATCTCACAGTTCGGGAGCTCGAGCCCTGCACTGGGCTCGGCACTGCTTGGGATTTTCTCCCCCCGCCCTCCCCGCCATCCCTTGTTCATGCATGCTCTCTCTCAAAATAAACTTCTAAAAAACTTTTAAAAAATTAAATAAAAGTAGCTCTTCAAGACCAAGGACCAGAGTATTAATCTTTCAATTACATAAGCAAATTCCTAAATACTCTGTAACCATTCACACGCTGGGGTATTTTTAAAGATTTCACGTTCCTTGGTCCAAAGTTTCACCTACCATACTGCGCATAGCACCTGCAACCTGCTGCCCAGAACCCCCAGCAGGGTACCCCCCTCCCCCACGCCCAGACTGTTCAGGAGGGGCCTTCCAGCTACCTGGACCCCCCCACCCACCTACTCACACCCCACACCACCCACACAATCACTGCCAGTAACACCGGATCAAACCTCGGGCATCTCATTACACAGAGCGCTACGCGGCCAGAAACTCGCACATGCATCTGCTCTACAGGGCTTCTCGCTTAATGAACTATGCTGGCCCGGCACCAGCAGCCGCTCAGCCACCCCAGGCCACCTGCCAGAAAGGAGCGTGCATGGCTAACCCAGAACTTTAAGCTAAAACACATTTGGAAAGAAGCAGTGTGACTGCACAATCTTCTAACCTGCTGCCCACTGCCAATGGTTTCCTAAACACCTTGCAAGTTCCGAGCTGCCTAACTCACACCCCGTGGCCCATGCGTCCGGAGGGAGGAAGCAGAGAGCGCTCCCCTTCCTGAGTCACCCTGCTCATTAATGAAAACCAAAGTGACTTACAAGAGTACAAAGTTACGATCTGCTGAAAATAAGAGAATGCGCACCAGGGCGCTGACAGCGGAGGCCGGGACAGCCCACTGAGGAAGCAGCCCCCTTCCATCCGCTGAAAACAAAGACGGCAACTATGCGCCAACAGCCGCCTTTACCCCGGCACTCCATCCCGGCGTTGTGTACTGAAGTTCGCTGCTATGATGAAAACTCTTTCATTAGAAAAAGCAAAACCTAGGGCTTCAGGAAGCCGGCCCTATAGAACTATGTGGAGCTCGAACGTCAGCATCAGGGAAAAGTGATTCACCAATGAGCTCACAATACTGTCCTGGCTGCAGGAGAACACGGTGCGCTGGGCTCGCCTGGCAGGCGGAGGCGGGGCGGCCACGCAGGTGCGGCAGGGGTGCTCGGCCCAAAGCCACCCCCAGAATCCTCTGAGGATCCCCAAGGCCACCGCTGCAAACCTCCAGGGTTCCATGGGGGCAAGCTGTGAGCCCAGGCCTCACTCAACACGCTGAACACTGTGTCCTTCTGTGTGCACCTGGGGTTCAGAATCGCTGTGCAGGGTGCACCCACGGCCGCTCCAGGCAGCTGGGGGGGGGGGGGGGGGGATGAGCAGACAAGAGGAGGGAAGCCGGGCGAGCAGAGCTACCTCGCCGCTCCGTTATGCCCCAACCCAGACGGAAGCAGCTATGAAGCCAGCCGGGGTGATCAGTCACTTTGTGAAAGGACCCTCAGCTGCAGGCACAACACCCAGAGCAGGTGTGTAACACGAGGCCTCCGGGGGTCCCGGGGGCTCCGTCGGCAGAGCGTCTGACTTGGCTCAGGTCATGATCTCACGGTTCGTGGGTTCGAGCCCCGTGTTGGGCTCTGTGCTGACAGCTCAGTTCCTGCAGCTGCTTCAGATTCTGTGTCTCTCTCTGCCCCTCCCCTGCTCATGCTCGGTCTCTCATCGGTCTCTCAAAAATAAATACTAAAACAAAAAATTTTTTAATGGGAACTCTTTTAGTGCTTTTAAGGGTGCGCTGATCACTAACGACTTACAGGCAAACCACAAAGCTAAATGTCAGTCAGAAGAAAACTGTCATGCAACTGAAATGGAAATAATTTGATTAAAAAATTCCATTTCCATGTACCTTTTCAGGCCCATCTTTCCCACAAAAATCATACTTTTATAACTGAGCTCATCTCCCATTTCTTTTTTTTTTTAATGTTTTTTTATTTATTTTTGAGAGACAGGGAGAGACAGTGCAAGCAGGGGAGGGTCTGAGAGAGAGAGAGAGACACAGACTCCGAAGCAACTCCAGGCTCCGAGCTGTCAGCACAGAGCCCAACGTGGGGTTCAAACCCACGACCTATGAGATCATTACTGAGCCAAAGCCGGACACTTAACCGACTGAGCCCCCCTGGCGCCCCATTTGCTCTTAACTAACTGAAATCTAACGCTCAGCTCCAACACTCTGTTTTTACAGAAATAACCTCCCGGCCCAGCGTCCTTTCCCCCCTCCAGCTAGTCTGGCTCTCTGTCCCGCAGCCCATTTGTTAACACTGACCGCTCGCTCGTGCTCTCTCTCTCCCTTACACTTACACACACACACACACACACACTTTCCAACGGTGGCTCCGGCCTGGCAGGTCCACCAGGTGCACCCCCCTCCCCTGGACCGCCCCCTCCCCACCCTGCAGGCAGCTCGCCTGCGCCCCACCCTGCTTCAACGTCGCAGGGGAAGGCCCGTTCCGTCTCCTGCTCGGGCCGCTCCGTCAGACCCCAGGTCCGCTTCTCAGGCTGCCGGCCCCGCAGCACCTCCACTTTCAAGTTCCTGTTTCACCTTCAAAAAGCCCATTATTTTCTCAAACCCAGTTCCTACACTTAGGCCAATGGCATTCTTCATGGTTCTGCCAACCTCCCGGACAAGAAACTTTGAAGATTATTTTAAATTATGACCCTTTCCATCCCAGATTTCCGGGAGAATCTCCACAAACTATCAAAATGTTCAGAAAACCCTATTTGGCAAGAACAAGGGCAACTACATGAAGCGAAAGAAGCGTTCTAACTAATCCACCTACTGACCTGTCCGGGGACGGAGACCCAGAGGGCAGCACCTCGATCTGCTGACCCCTCCAGGGACGGAGACCCAGAGAGCAGCACCTCAATGAATCAAAGGGAGGAGGAGCACTTCTCTGAACACTGCACCTTAACAATAAGATTACGGGGCACCTGGGGGGCTCAGTCAGTTAAGTGTTCAACCTCGGCTCAGGTCTTGATCTCGGGTTCAGTGAGTTCAAGCCCCACACAGGCTCTGTGTGGACAACTCAGAGCCCGGATGGAGCCTGCTTCGGATTCTGTGTCTCCTTCTCTCTCTCTGCCCTTCCCCAACTCATGCTCACTCTCTCTCTCCAGGGCCTTTAGAGACCCTCAGCCACTCCTAGCATCCTTTGCTACCCTGCTACTCAGAGGGCGGCCCCCAGGCATCACTCAGGAGCCGATGCAGCTCCCAGACCCCACCCCGGGCCCACTGCAGCCAAGGGTGCCGTCAGAAAGATTCTCTCTGCAAGGCAGGTTTGGAAAGCGCCTGCCATTACAGATTCGCTGCCTCCCAGAGTCCTGCTGTAAGGGAGGCACTGCACCCGCACGCGGCCTTCTCATGGCTGTGAACCCCTTACGTAAGTCAGGGGACTAATCATCCAAAGCAGAGGCGCCGTTCAGAGTGACAGAGTCACACTCCTCACCCTGGAACAACAGGTGTCACCCAGATGTGTGGTCAGCTCCCGGCTGTGAGGTGGACGGAGGTGGAGCCTGAACTCTTCAGCTCAGCGTCACGGCCCGTCATCGCCCCTGCCCCAACACTCCTGCCTCTCTCTGTGCAGCTGGGTAAGACGCTGGTCACCCTCCGGCCCCGCGGCCTCCAGGTCAGCACTCCCCCTGCCCCACCGCTATGACTGCCGCCTGCCTGTCAAGGCCCAGCACAGGCCCCGCCTCCTCAGGGAAGCGTTCCCAACTCCTCACTGCTGTCAAAGCAACGTCACAGCTCATGACAATCTCTGGTTCAACTTCACGTCTCTTCAAATGACCTGTGATCTTGTGCGGTTCAGCTCAGGGTCCCATCCACATAAGCGCTTAAGCACAACACTTAGAATCTAGTAAATATCTGCTGACCGTAGGATAAAGATGAAGACACAGAGATATGACTGCCCGAGATCTGAGGACAGAAAACAGGAGAGCCAGGACTGGAACCGGGGGCCCGGGGCTGACCGAGACACGCACACCACAAGGCCATCAGACTGGACAGGACGACTTGCCAAGAATAAACGACAGGGTGTTTAGGCAGAGGAGGCCAGAAGGCGGAGGAAGTGACACCCCGGAAGAGTGGAAGGGAGGCGCCCCCGGACGGCACTGTGTGGGCTCGGCAGCCGTCCTCCGAAGTTCACCCTCCTCCTCCCCGGCTGCCGAGAGGCCGCCCGGTTCAGAAGGCTGCCGCACACCCACTCCCAGCTCCAGACGGGAGCCCAACCTGGCACGCCACCTCCTTGCCCAAGCGCCTGGTGCCAGGGCGACCCAGAGGGCATAAACCCCAAGACACGGCCAAGAATTCTGGGACGCACGTCCACTCTCCGGGTACAGGTGGCATACATGTGAAGCCTAGAACTGCTGTGACTATTCTGTCCTCTGGAGGAAAATGCTGACACAACAGGAGTGAAAAGAAACTAGGTCCTCAAAGATACAACCGAACCGACTCATCAAACCAACCTCTGAGCGGGACCTAACTCTGGGATTTCCAGTTCCATGAGCCAATAAATCTCTAGTTTATGGTGCAAGCCAATTAGATCTGGCCTTTCTTTACTTGTCAAAAGCATCGTAACTAAGACAGGAAAGAAGTGAGCAATAAAGATCAAAGGCCTGTTCCAAGTTCAGTGGCAGCAACCAAGGGACTCGTGGAAAGCAAGATCACTCCAAAACCCAAAATCGGGTTAATGGGAAATCTAGGCCCCACACATCACTCTGTTTGCCCACAGAGAATGCACCCCCCCCCCCGCCTTCTTCCCCATCTGCCAAAATCCTATTCCATGGTCAAGGCTGCTCCTCCCTCCTCCCCTCCACCCTCTGAATCACACTGCGGACCTTCACTCGTGTGCCACCTCACCACCAGCACGTAATTACCCGGCTCAGCGGGTGCCTGGCTGGGCACGCTTATCACCCACTACCCGCCCAGGGTAAGAACACTTCTGTCACCTTCCTGAGAATCTAGAGCAGCAGCTATAACAGTCGGCCTTCCCCAAACTCTAACCAACTTACTGACAAATACTTTATGAAAGATCTTTCTCAATCTTCTCTAAGTATTTCACACATATAACTTGCTTTTGATGAAATCAGTACACAATTTTAAAATCCAAACATGGAAAAACTGCTTGTTTGGGCGTCTAGGTGGCTCAGTCAACTGAGCGTCCAACTCTTGATTTCAGCTCAGGTTGTGACCGTGGGATCAAGCCCCACCTCGGGCTCCATGTGGAGTGTGGAGGCTGCTTGGGATTTTCTCTCCCTCTGCTCCTCTTCCCCCCACCCCACACACCCACATTCTCTCTCTCTCTCAAATAAAAACATAATAATAATAATAATAATAATAATAATAGTAATTTTTTTAAAACTTCATATTTCCAGGGCACCTGGCTGGCACAGTTGGTAGAAGGTGAGACTCTTGATCTCGGGGCTGTGAGTTTGAGCCCCACGTTGGGGGCAGAGATTACTTAAAAATAAAATCTTTAAAAGAAAAAAACCTTTCATGTTTTAAATTACCACTAATTACTTAATGCTACTTAGTGAATACATCTTCTCCTCTAACCCCCAAATAATCAGTGAATTGAATTTATCTTCCAGTTTGTTTTAATGCTTTAATGAGTTCTAAGAAATCAGATAATTCACAACCAGAAACAGCTAAAAAATGTATCCAAAAAATGTCCATCCCCGCTTTTAGTAGTGTAAAATATACACAGTACTTAAAAATAACACTGAGGAAAAGGTTTAGTAACAGAAAATATTCAAAAGTGGGGGAAAAAAACCCTTCACTCAACAACATAGAGCATAACTCATTTCACTGAAAAAGCGCATTTTTATTAGTAAATAAGGTGCCATGAGGCTGCCTGGTCCCCTCCACACCCCACCCCGCCGGTCACGGGAGCACCCAACTGCCCCTCCTGCCTCCAAACCACGCGTGGCCGCCATGGCACTTTCTCTGAAACAGGAATCTGACTTCGGTCCCTGGAACCAACCTCTCACGACTGCTCAGGACAAAAGGCCCCAGCGGAGCACGTCAGAGCCCGGGCCTGGCACCCATCTACCCTCCCGGACCCCCGGGCCAAGGCCCCCACAGCCTGGTCCCGCCTCGGTCTGTGCACACCTGTGCACACCGGCCGCTCGAATCCAGGGCCTCCTCCTGGGCCGGGAGACCGTCCCGCAGCAGAGAGCGCAGTTCCAGAGTCCCAGCTTTGCCACCTCTCCTCCTACAACACCTGCTGCGTTACACACTCTAGATTTTCACAATTAGCCTCAATCTCGCACTCAACGGTGAACTTCCTCAATATATGGCCTGGGCCACACCTTTCATTAATTTGTTCATCCATAAACACGTACTGAGCAAGGACCAGGGTCCAGGCCCTGGAGACGGATCAGTGAACAAGCCCCTGCCCTCAGGAAGCGCACGCTCAGCTCTGCCGTGCCAGCAGGCTCTCCCCTGGGAAGGCCGATGGCGCTGTGGCCCCGGACGGGGACGGGGAGCAGCATCTGCTCTCGCGGATCCAAGGCTCGCAGCCACGGCCCACGAGCGGGCGCGGCAGCCGTGCTAGAACCACTGTACTTGCCTCGGCAGCTGTCCTGTGAGCTGCCTCAGCAGCACATTTACCGAGAAACCACCCAGAGAACTAAACAAAATTCCTCATGATCTGATACACAGGCCAGTCGTCTGGATTCAAGGCCCTACCCAACAGAGGTAAACAGAGCCATGAAAAATCTCTGTTAACAGTTTATCGTCAAGCTGGTTTCCATGTAACACCCAGTGCTCATCCCGACAAGGGCCCCCCTCCGTGCCCATCACCCCCTCCCCCCTCAGCCCTCGGTTTGTTCTCAGTGTTCAAGAGTCTCTCATGCTTTACCTCCCTCCCTCTCCCCAACTATTTTCCCCCTCCCCTCCCCCACGGTCCTTTGCTAAGTTTCTCCTGTTACACTTATGAATGAAAACATGAGCCATGAAAAATCGTAAAGGAACCTCAGAGGTCACCTGTGTGAACTTTTTTTTAAAAAGTAAACTCTGTACCCAACGAAGGGCTTGAACACACACCCCGAGACCGAGAGTCGCGTGTTCTACTGACTGAGCCAGCCGGGCGCCCTGCCCACTCACTCTTAACACAAAATCACCACTGGTCGGAACGCCTCACGAGCGCCCACGCCTCTCATTCAGGTCTTGCACCAAAAGGTCTTTCTGCAAGGTTCTGCCCGCCGCAGTGCTGGGTTCAGCCCGCCAGGGGCTGTCTGCCACGCGCTCCCGCGCCCCTCTGTCAGGTGGCCTGCCCCCCCGCACACACCACACAGGCAAGATGCCGCGCGGAGGTGCTGGAGGAGAGCCAGACCCCGGGAGAGCCCTCCCGGGCCACCAGCTCATCCCCGGGCCCGTCCTCTGACCTCAGGGCTCCCTCAAGAGCTCTGGTTAGACAACCTGGGTGCGCTGTCCCCTCCGCCAGGCAGGGCCCCGTCTGGGCACAGTGCCCACCCAGGGCCCGGAAGGCCGCAGGCCTCCCGGAACAGCTGACCGGCCCTCGGAGGAAAGACAGGGCACCTGCAGAATCAAAGTCCACAGGGGCCTCCGAGCGCACCAGGCACGCCACACGCATGGCCCTCCTGTTTTACATAGGGAAGGGAGGGCTAACTGACGGAGCAAACTCAAATCTGCGTCCCCGCCCAAAAAGAAATCAATGTCAAAGAAACAAAACAATGGCCTTCACCTCTGTCCACCTTAAAAAGAAAAGAAGTCGGCTCGCGCCACCTGCGACGTGGGAGAAGCACAAACTCCTTCCACACCCGGCTGCGGTCGGTGTTCCCAGAACCGGGCCCCAGGCCGCGGCTCCGGGGTCGTCGTGCGGGGGGCTCAAGTTACTACAGTCAGCTACGCTTCCAGTCAAAACTGCTGCAGAGAAGCTTTTTAGATTATTTAAGATAAAAAATAATTTTTAAGAAAGCTATCTCTTATCTCTTTCTCGTTTAACTCTAGTCCCAGAAAACGTGGGTTCCTGGCACTCACCTCGTACCACTTAGCTGTGGCACAGAGAAGCCGGGCGCTCAGTGAGGAGAGGGGGAGGGTCCCTATTCTCGCTCGTCCGTGAAGAAGTCTGACAAATCCACGACCAGCAACAAGAAGGGCAGCGAGAGCTCCTGGCGGCAAGCTGGCTAAGCGCAGACGAACCCCGACGACTACCGGACCGCAGAATGATGGGAAGTTCACCCCGGCTCACTGGGAGGCCAGGCGGGCGCAGTGGAGCCTGGGCCCCTCCCACGCCATCCCCGAGACCCCATCCACAACCCAGGGCACGGGGTCCGCCACGGAGCGCCTCCGTGGCCTTGGGGGACGTATCTGTCCTTAGATTGCTTTTCTGGGATTGTTCTGTAACTCACAAACCCCATCCGGGGCCTGGCACACAGCGAGAGCTGGACAGACGCTGAAAAGGAGTGAATCAGAAATCTCATTCCGAGGACCCAATGGGCGAGATCTTGCAAGAGGCAAGACTTCCAGTGTCTCATGCTGGTTCCGTCCCCACAACTCATTCTAGTCGGCACTGAAATTAGGTATATCACCTCTCGCAGTGGCGCATCCATGTATGGTGGCAGCTGTTCACACTTAACCTAGACTGGATAAATTATTTTATCCAAAACAGGATTCAGTTAACACTACTCACGGTAAAGTGCTCAATGGGTTACGTGAAACAAGTTGGAAACCAAGCCACGCGGAGGCTCTGAGACCTGACACAGCCGCGGCATCCTGGGGGAGCTGTCCACACCCAGACCTGCAGGCCTGCCCACAGGAGTCTCGCGAAGTAGGTCTGGACGGCCATCAGGTGAGTCTGAGGTCCTCACTTAAGGACCTGTCATACAGGGGCCCCTGGTGGCTCAGTCGGCTGGCATCCGACTTCGGGTCACGATCTCGGGGTTCAGCTCTGTGCTGACAGCTCGGAGCCTGGGACCTGCTTTGGATTCTGTGTCTCCCTGTCTCTGCCCCTCCCTTGCTCACACTCTGTCTCTCTGTCTCTCTCAAAATTAATAAATGTTAAAAAGAAAATACAAAAGAAAGAAAAAATACTATTGTATAAAATGATTCCAAATTTCTAAAACCCACTATAAAAAGGACTGAAGAGAGGCACCTGGGTACGGCTCAGTCGGCTGAGTGTCCAAATTCGGCTCAGGTCAGGGTCTCACGGCTGGTGAGTGCCACACTCGCTGCTGTCAGCACAGAGCCAGCTTGGGATCCTCGGTCCTCTCCCTGCCCCTCCCTACTCGCACGCGCACGCTTGTTCTCTCTCAAGAATAAAAACGTTCAGAGAAAAAAAAGACTAAAGAAAAGAATTACAAAATATTAACCTCAGAGATCACCTCTGGGTCATAGGATATCATGGGTGACATGATTTTCTTATATTTTCTTTATTTCCTAAGATCATAATGAAGAAACAAATGTTTGTTTTTAAAGGTGCCCCCCCCCCAGCGAAAACTAAAGGGAATCATGTCCCCACTCGGCCTTCCCTAACAACTCTATCCAATTACCACCGAGGACATCCAAACGCTATTTGCCTGGCATTAATCCGCCTCAGATGTCCCCAAAAGAATGCCCTACTTTCCCCCCCAACGTTTCGGGGTTCAGGATGCTTGGGGTGCTGAAGTGAGCAGAGAGAACGTGCCCAGATCCGGAGGCCAGCTGGAAGAGGGGACCCCCTGACGGCCCCGGACACGACACCTGGCCCCCCGTAAGCCGTCTCCACCGGCAAGGCCAGCACAGCGCGGCGCTACCACTTCCTAAAACCCGTGGTTTTTCCAAAGAACTGTGGGCTCCCACAGACCCGTACCTGCTTACGAGGCCAAGGGCGTCTCTGGCTTGGACTCTCCAGGGTCCTTCACGGCTCCCGACTCCTGCCCTCCACTTCACCCGACACAGCGCTTCAGCCACAAACCTCTTCCGGGGTCCCCCGTGTCTCAGGTTTGGGGACTCTGTTCCTCCTCCCGCGCCCTCCCATATACTCTCGTCCTCGTGCGGCTCTGCCCAAATGTCACCTTTTCAGAAGACACGTCTTCCCAGCCTCCCCGGACACTCAGCCTCGCTCTCTTCCTGCTCCATCCATCTTGCACCTAAATTCCTTTTGAGTCACGCGGCGGCTCTACACTGCACGCTCCCTGGGCAAGAAGCCGGATCCCTCCCACCTCACCTTGCGGCCCCGTGATCTCGCTGCGCGTCTGTCCTGCGCAGGCTGTCACAGCTGATCACGTGCCTCCACGGTCCAGCCCGACGGGCCGCTCCTTCCACATTTTTCTCAGGATAAAGGCATGGACACTGAAGACACCGCACAAGGCCGGAGGGAACCCTGGAGGCCTCTCCCCCCAGCACGGAGCTCTAAGTGCGCAGGCCTCCCCGGGTCCTCCGACTGCCCTCACCTCCCCCGGCCAGGGGTCGGCGCCGGAGCAGTCCGTGCCTCCCCGCCTCGGCACCGCTGCGGGGAACCTCCTCCCGGCCACCCCCGGCCACCCCACCCCGCTCCGGTCCCTTCCTCCGGGGCACCTTCTCAGTGTGGAAGGACACATGCGCTGGGGAGATGATCTGATGGGCAACTGCCTCCCTCCCCAGGCAGGCGGGAACCCTGCTGAGTGCACGAGCCGCAGCTGTGGGCCGAGCCCCTCACACTCCGGTCCCGGAGTTACCACCCGAGTCAGGACGCAACAGCCGGTGTCCCCCACTCCTCTGGAAACCGCTAAAGCACAGCCGCTCTTCGGCTCTGCGTTCCCAGTGCCCCGGCGCCAAAAATTTCTGTTTGAACAATCACAAAAGATACAAAGTCCTTTACGTGCGGTGCGGAATGAACGTGTCTGACGGCCTACAAATTAATTCCGACGGAAACGGAATGCTGCCCCTGGAAGACCCGATTCTGCGTTTTTCTAGAGTCAGAAGTGGTTGAACGCGGTTGTCTCTGAGGAGAGGGACCCGAGGTGAGCAACGGGAGAGCGTTTTATTTTCTGCCATCGAAGGGCTTTGAGTAGAGCAGAGGGGGAGGCGAAGAAAACCTGACTTTTGCACCCGACGGGAAACCCGAGTTAACCACCCACCCCCGCGACTCAGGCGGACCGACGGCCCGTCTCTCCAATGAAGGAGGCTCACCTGCCCTAGAGGAGAGGGAGCAGGAGGCAGGAGTCTGAGCCCGACTCAGGCCTCTTTCTACCGTACAAAACTGGATGGCATGGCTGCGTCGCTGAGGGGTTGAATGGTTGAATTCTTCAAAACGCCATTTCTTAAAAAAAAAGGGTGTTTGGCCATTTTAATGCTCGGAACGCTCCAGAGCACGCCAGGCTCTCGGCGCTCTCCACACCAGCGTCACCTCGGGAGCACCTGCGCCCCTCCCTGGCTGACCTCAGGCAAAAAGAAGGAAACTTAGGATGCTTGAATAGGTAACTTCAAAATTTTTTAAACAAGATTTTCTCCAGAAAGTTCAGCTCAGGGGCCATGGGCTTAGAGAAGACGGTCTCCATACAATGGACGACACCAGAAACGCCCGACAGGAAAAAGGACGAAAGACGTGAATCACACTGAGCGTTAAAGGCCGGAGAGCAAGAGCACGGCTCCCATTTTTTACTTTGAAGACTTCTGGGCGCCGGCCTGTTTTAGAAAGCACACATCTGTGGTCTGCGTTTAAAAATATAATCAATTAAGGACACACCCCCCACGAAATTTAGTAACTGGGAACATACTCCCAACTCTTAGTAAGATCACAATCCTGAGTCACTTGCACTTTTATTTCTCCCATCCGTCCGTCCGTTCTATACACTTCCCGAGGGGCCGCCGGGGCCACCAGGGCGGCCTTACGCCTCCACCGGTCTCCTGAGAAAGCGGGCTGGCAGAGCAGAAAACACACAGGACGAGAAGTCCGAGGCCCTGCCTGCAAGCCCCCGATGAGGCTCTCAACAGCCACGCGACGTCAAGTCCGTGCGAGGGCCTCACTCTTCCAGAGAGAACAGGGAGTGCACACGCTTTAGTGACACGAGGTGCAAGTCTCTCACAGAGGCGCTGCGTCACTCCACTAGTTACTAAGTGTCTCAAGTAGAAGAACCCCCCCGAAACCACTAGGAATCCTCCTGACAGTTATTAGAATGCCAAGTACACTGGCAAGTTCATTGGTCCTAGCTAAATTTAAATGAATACAGTAAAACTTTAAAGGCGCTCCCTAGATCCAGGGCAAAGGAGGGGCATCACCAGGTTTACGTGCAGCCCGTACCCGTCAGACCAAAAGGCAATTCAGAAAGTTCTGGAGAGTCACCGTCAATGTTCCCGAACAGTTCCTACCTCACAGGTGCACGGCTTGCACATACAACGCAGACACCCAGCTTTATTCAGCGCGTCTTCCCGCACGAGTATTTCTGCCGCGTACTCGCAACGGTCACCATTCTTGTGGACAGTGAGAACTCAGGTGAGCCGCTGGTCTGAAAAGCCGTCCCCGCCACTTCCCGCACAGCCAGCGGGGCCCCTTGTAGAATGCAGCTCCCGGGGTGCCCTGTTCCTGGCCCTCGGCGCCCCCCACCTCCACCCGCCAGCAGTGAAAGACTTTGTTCCTCATATGATACGGACAAGGAGACAAAACCTGCCCCGATCATACACGTTAAGAAAGGGAGGAAGAAAGAGGCAACTAGAAGTGAAAATCAAGTGCCCAGGGGGCAGGAGCGGGGGGGCCAGACTCCCCACGAGGCGGCGCCTCCACCCGTCACGCGCCAGTCCGCGCCAGTCGGGAGATGGAGATGGAGAGTTAGAAGACGGCCCTCGAGCCGATACCAAAACATAAACCGAGACTTGAACTGAAGACTGACAACCACGAAGCTGGAGACAGAGCCCAGAAGAGAGGGGCCCGACGGCCACGGCGCAGAGGGCGGCAGCGGCGGCAGGCACGGGCTTACGCGCCGCACACGCTGTCCTCTGACAATTCTCCGGCAAGCCAGAAAAGGAAACTCCAGGAAAATGGGATCCGCCCTAATTCTCTCTGCATCACCTTCCTCTCCCGGCCCCAAACCACACCTCCATCTCGACGCCTCGCCGACTCCAGTCCCAGGAGAGGACGACAGGAGAAGGGTCTGGGCCAAGAGAAGGGGCAGAGCAGAGTCACCGGGCAGCAGCTTCCGGTTCCTCGTGTCTTCTGCTGGAATGGGGTCACGGCTGAGGACCTTCCAAAGAGTCAGAAAACGCCAGCTTGTAAGAAGTACACATTTTGAAGGCTTCACATCCAGGTTTATGATAGATTCTACAATGTCTGATCCTTGAAACAAATCGTCTGAACATACCCCATGGGCTACTTTTATGTGGCCTCCACTGGTTCTTAATCCAGCCTGCCGTGACAGAAACGGTCACAAAAAGACCTTTGGGGAGATCGCTTCAATAAACGGACAAACTGCAATCCAAGCACATGTAAGTCTCTGGAAATGAACATGGACACCGCTGAGTAGCACCAAAGTGACAAATGACAGTAATCCAATGGCCCAAGGCCAATTAATTCCATTGCAAACCGATTTATCTGTTTTGTGCACAGTGACTCTCAGGAAAAGGAATGTAGCAGCCTAACTACACGACCAAAAGCGAGCTCTTCCTACCACTCCCCTTCTTTAGTGTAGGAGCCACAAGTGTCCTCGGCGGCCACCTTTACTGATCCTCTTGAAAAGCCAGATCTATGAACAGCAAAAACTCACATGTCAAATCAGAACAGACACAAAACCAAACAAAAAAAACTGCCCTGACTTAAGTGATCATTCAAACAGAGACGACACAACCTTCCTCAAGTTGCTGAACATCACACCCCTGCAGTCACCGTGCCACCAGGCGGGGCCTGAAGCCGCCACTACACTCTGTAACCCTTTCCTCCCGCAGGTTTCCCACATCAGGCACCATTAAATCCGCCAGCGCCACGTCACGTAAGACTGCACTGGGACGCATGTCCTCGCTTGCGCTTGAGAGAGGAATTTCATTTAAAATGAGGCAGGTCGGCCTAGCACTCGCTGCCATTTCAGTGACCTGTGGTCCCACCAAGATAGACCCAACGGCGGGACACCTCGTCTGCACTGCCGCCCTGTACCCCGCGGAGGCGACCGTCAGCTCACCGACTTGAAACCTATCTAGTCTCAGGACAGGTTTTAATATTTTGCTGTCACTGTGCAGAGGAAAATTAGCATCCCCAAATGTCCTGTATTTCAAATCACTGTATTTGCTTCAGCTGCCTCCCTATGTGGGCCTCCAATAAAAACGTGTCTTCTGAGAACTGCTAACACAGCTGCCAGTCGGTCACACAGTAAAACTGCCACATGCTGGAAAGGGGGTCCGAGAAATTCCCTCATGCAAAACGTGGGCGCCCATTTCTGCGAGGCAATGAGACGCCTGGAGTGAGCCTGCCGCAGAGGACCAGGACAGGAAGCCGTGCGCACCCAGACAGGGCGCAGAAGGCACTGCCGAAGGGATTTCACTACAACTTCAATGACCACAACTGTGCCTTCCGGTTTGAGGACTGGTCAGTTCAAACTAATTATCCCAAAGCCTTTCATCAGACAACAAAGACTCAAAAAGTAGAGATGTACTTAAACTTCAATGGTCAAAGCTGATCCTTTGTATCTGTTTTTTGTTTTATTTTTTAAAGCTTATTTGTTTGAGAGAGAGAGAGAGAGAGAGAACGCGCAGGAGGGGGGCGGGGGGGGGGGGACAGAGGATCCAAGGAGCAGGCTCTGAGCTGTCAGCACAGAGCCCGACGCGGGGCTCGAGCCCGCAAACCTCCAGATCGTGACCTGAGCCGAAGTCGGACACTTAACCCACTGAGCCCCCCAGGCGCCCCAAGAATCCAATTTTTATACACAACCCTTACTGTTAATTTGTGGTTGTCATTCCCAACTGTGCACAAGTCACCGCATCTCACGGTGCTCAGCGCGTGGTAAGCAATCACTATCCGTGGAATTAACGCGTGAAGGGCCAGCGACGCTGCAGGAACTTGGGACAGAAGGTCTAATGAAACACATTTGTTAAAATGGTCCCGGAGGCGCCTGGGTGGCTCAGTCAGTTAAATGTCCGACTCTTGATTTTGGATCGTGGCTCAAGTCGTGATCTCCAGGGGGCCTGGGATTGAGCCCTGAGGCGGGCTCTGTGCGGAAGGCACCAGCCGGCCTGGGACTCTCCCTCCCTCCCCCACCTGCCCCTCCCTTGCTCGTGCGCGCACTCTCCTGCTTTCTCCTTCTCTCTCCCAAAATAAATACATTTTTTTTTAATGCTGAGCCTGATTCAAGCAGGATACACTTCATTATCAAATCCTGTCACATTATTTCATTACTTGCTTTCCTTACTCTTCTTTCAAAGAGAAAAAGATCATGAGAAGTCAAACCACTCCACCTTCTCCGTGCTCAAACTTAAAAGCATTTAAATTATAGGTAAAAATAAACCCATTAAGAATAAACTCAAAAAGTTGCTAACATTCATGCTCAACCGACTTCAGCCAATGAGATTTTCTAAAGATGGACACGGGCAATATTGCTTGAAACGTCAATACTAGAACAATGAATGTAAATGAAATTACAATTAGGTTTACGTATTGTCACAGCTAATTATCATTTAAATCAATTTTGCTTTGTAATTGGTGTTTATGATAATGGACTGAATTAGAGGTGACTGGCCAGCTCAATCGGTAGAGCAGGAAACTCTTGATCTCACGGGTGGGGGAGTTTGAGCCCCACAGTCAAGTGGAGAAATTACTTTAAAAAATAAAATCTTGAAAAAAAAATAATGGACTGAGTTAGGGCTAAACATGCCTTCTTCATGTCAAAATCACCATGAAGACGTGACACATTTATTCACAGTGAATCCTGTACCTGTTCATACCAATATTAACAATGAGCTATTATTCACTTTACTATTTGAGAAAATGGCAACTATCGAATCTCTTAAGAAAAAAAAATCATCCAATTCCACATTTATAAAAAGTACTCAAATACTAAGCTCCCTTCTTTGTGCAAAGAACCAGACTAAATACAAAAGTAGACCTACAAGTGAAGGAAAAGTTAAAGGCAGAAACTTCTGCAAACTAAAGTATCAAAAATTGGACGACATTCCAGCCTCCTGGAAGATCTCATTAAAAGAAAAAAAAAGTTTTCGCGTTATAAATTTCACGATTAGGCATTAATCTCAACAGCTATTAAAATGGACTTCATTTCCAAAGGGCGAGACAGCCAACCGTGCGCACAGGGGAATGACCGGCCACCAGTCCTCCCAGCAGCTACTTTGTTTCGCTTTCCCACATTTCAACACCGGGACGGCATAACGTGCAATAATTTCTCGGGACTGGATGTCAAAAACCAGCGGGCTAAAGCTAACCTGAAAGCTAATACCCCAGGAGCCACTGTAATACCCAGAGTCACTGTTAATGGGGGGGGGGGGGGGGGGGCAAGTCTACACGTACCCCCCCCCCCAGAAAAGAAAGGTGCGTCTCACTCTCTCCACGCTGGGATTATTACACACGGTCCCTAAACTTCAGATCCTGCTGTGACCCGGCGCGTTAGCGTCAGCCAGGCTGAGACCGGTTCCTGCAAAAGATGTCACTCAGATGCAAGTAAAAGTGCGCTCCTGGCCACTCGATTTCCAGTTTTCTCGGCAACAGTGTCCTCGGGCTGCTCCCCAGTGACTCGAGGCCACAAGCCAGAAAACCAGCAAGCCCCCCGCGGCCACTCAAGCCGAGGAAGCCACCTTTGGGGGCGTGGGGGCAGCGGGGCACCCCCACGCCTCGGGGGTCCCGCTCCGCGCCCAGAGGCGACCCGGGTGCCCGGAGAGCCCGGCCGCGGCGGGGCCCCTCGGAGCCCCCCGGCTGCCCCTCCCGGGGCGCCCGGGCCCCCCCTCCACACCCCCGGCTCCCCCGCGGTCCACCGGGGGTTAACCCCTTCGCGCCCCCCCGCGCCCCCCGCAGGCGGCCCGGCGTCCCTCCCCGCGGCGCCCCGGCGGCGGGCCCCCGCGGGCACCGCGCGGGGCGGCGGCGGGCGGCCGGGGCGCGGCGGCGGCGGGAGGCCGGGGCCTAGTCCGGGGCAGCGTGTCCCGGCGCCCTCCCCCACTCGCACACGCTCGCTCCGGGCAGGGTGCGCCCGCCCGCCCCGGGGCCGCCCGCCGCGGCTCGGGGCCGCTCCCGCCCGGGGCGCGGGCCGGCAGCTACCTGCGGGCTGCGGAGGGCCATGGCGGCCCGTTTCAATGAGCCTCGGCGCTCGTCCGACTCCTCACGC
Organism: Helogale parvula; assembly: GCA_004023845.1. Classification (NCBI taxonomy): domain Eukaryota; kingdom Metazoa; phylum Chordata; class Mammalia; order Carnivora; family Herpestidae; genus Helogale; species Helogale parvula. The sequence goes on from PJEM01009240.1 coordinate 58,311, forward strand.
TGCTTCCCCCGCCGCCGCCATCTTCTCGCCCGCACATACACACTCGCATCGGCCGCCGCGCCTGCGCACTGGCCGCGCGCCGCGGGGCGCGGGGCGGCCGGGCGCGCCGGGCGCCGGGCGCGCATGCGCGGCCGACAGGTGGGCGTGCGCGGCGGGAGCGGGCCTGGCGGACTCCGGGCCCGCGCCCCTGCGCCGTGCGGGCTACCGGGCCGCGCACCGGGGGCCCGGGCCGTGGGCCCCGAAGGAGAAGGGGCAGGGATCGGAAGCGACGATGCCCAAGCGCCCAGCCGGCCAGGGCGGCAGGCCTCCGGGGTGCCGGGCGAGACTCGGGACGTCCGGAGCCCCGCGCCGCGGACCTGAGGTCGGCCCGGGCCGCCGAGCCCCAAGGTCTCCCCCAGGCCGGCGTCTCCCAAATGAGCCCCGAGGGCCCGGGAGGAGCCCCCCGTGCTCCTGGCGATAACACTGGCGTCCATTCAGTTATTTATTCACTGTTCATCCCACAAACGTTGCCGGAGCGCCCGCTCCGGGCCACGCCTATTGCCAGCCGGTGGAAAAGACTCCCACGCACACGCAAAGCGCTTGGCCTTGGGGCCTGGCGACCGGGAGGCGCTGGGTCAGCGTCGCCTCTGACCACACTCACGCCCGGGTGCAGACAAACCCACTTTCGGCTCACTGATTGCAGACACGGCCACGCACTTACCCGTCTGGCTTGGGTCCCCTTTCTAAGTGAGTTCAGACACGATACGCCTCTTTCTTAACCAAGTTTTTTGTTTTCCTCATCTGTAAATGAGACTAATAGAATTTCTGAACCCGGAGGATTTCTGCGACGATCCTGTTACATGAGTGTGAACAAATGGGCCTACTCTCAAAAACAGAAAACAGTAGCTGCTGTGATGATTACTCACAACCCTTATCATTGGTCCCACTCACTCCACAAACGTACACAGAGAGCTGACTATTGCAAGACCCCGTGCGGTGGAGCAGAGATCAACAGTAAGACCCTCTAAGACCGAGGGCCTCATCTTTTCAAAAATGGGGTGCCGTGGAAAATATGAGAGAGAGGGAGGAAATTATTCTAAAATAAAAGAGCTAAAAATATAACCAAATGCAGTGGGTGAATCTTTGACGGTGTGTTGGGTGAATATCTTTTGACAATTCCAGTCATTTGAGTCTGGCTTGGAGACAGATGAGTTCGGTGAATTATTGGGAATTGTAATGGCTTCCTAAGGATCCTGTGCTCATGGAGACAATGTTCTTGTTAGAATATGCACCTGAAGAATTTAGGGGTCAATGTCGGAATGCCTGCGAGTTTTTTTTCAACAAAAGACGCACAACTATGCGTGGAAGGGAAATGAGCCAAAATGTTAACAGATCACAGCAGTACTATCAACTGTGCTGTGTGGTTGAAAAATTACATGAGGAAAAGCTGGGGAAACAATATAATATAGTATCCATGCTATGGTTACAATAGCAGAAAAATTCCATCTGCCCGTGGATAAGGACAAAGGTATATGAAAATCCATTGGTGTCTTATGGGGGTGGATGTCTGGTTTTTATCATAAGGGTGCGTGAACAAAAAATAAAAATCATAATGAATAAGACCTCGTTCTAATTTTCAAACCACTCACAGAGATAATAACACATGATGTCAATACCAGGAAGTAGATGGTAAAGAGAAAATTGCACCAAGCATCGTGGGCCCTACAGAGCCGAACGGGCCCAGGTCTTTGCAATGAGTTTAGGGGCATCGGAGGGACCCAGAGTCAAAACAGGCCTGAATTAAAATCTCAACTCGCCCACTCGCTGGTCGTGTGACCTTCAGTAGGCTACGTAACCTTTCTGTGAATCTTTTGTAAAAACGGGTATGGTAGGCAAATAATGCCAGCCCCCATCCCATCCCCAAAATATCCATGTCCTAATTCCTGGAAATCTGTGATTACATGACATCATGTGACAAAAAGGATGCAATTAAATCGAGGACCTTGAGAATTAAGGACCTTGAGATAAGAGATCTTGCTGGCTTAGCTGGGCCAGCCCCTCCTAAGCACAAGGCACCTTACAAGAAAAAGGAGGAGGCCAGAGAGTCAAACAATGGGGGGGAGGGGGGAGGCAACTGAAGCAGAGTGAGGAGGGAGAGAGTTATCGATCTGAAGATGGAGGGGAGGGCCGCGAGCCCAGGATGCACGCAGTTTCTAGAAACTAGAAAACAGAAGGAAAGAGATGTTCTTCTAGTTCTTCCAGAAGGAACATAGCCTTGCCTGCACCTCGATCTCAGTAAATCTTCTAACCTACAGAATTGTAAAATAATCACTTGCAAACCAGTAACTTTGTGGTCATTTGTTACAGCAACAGTAGGACATTAACACAGGGAATACTGCCCCCGACTTTGCAAGTATGTTACCACAAAGACAGGAAATCACGACCCAGCACATGGAACACCGCGCCTGGCACTTTGTAACGATCACTCAACACCTGGTAAGGGACTTTTGTTTTAGCCCAGGAGGAGTGTGTAAGAGTCACCTTGGTAGTCACCTTGGGATGGCGACCGAGCGGCCATTTCTCCGGGGGCTGGAGGAGGACACGTGCACAGACGACCCCCGCCCCTCACCTGCAGACCTGGGATGTCCTGCCCCATTTGGAAGCAGCCAATCATGGAGCTCCAACTTCCCACCACCCTGGAGGCAACCTATCCCATCCCGCCACGTCCCTAAAATGCCCTTATTTGATAATCCACTCTCCCAAGATCAAACCCCTCACCTATCGCCCATAAAACCCCCCCGCCCATCGCCTATCAGGCGCGACTTCCCTGACTCTCCACTTCCGGAGTCACGGAACCTCGCCCGGGAATTGCAGATCCCAATAAAGGCTTTCTTGGCTCCATAACTTGGTTTCCTTCTTTCCTCTCGTCTCTGCCTCCATCCATTAAATCTTACAGAGTGTAAGTTTTCTCCAAGGATGTAGCATTTGAGCTGAGTCTGGAGGAGTATGCTTCGAGAAGGGACCCCTCTTTCCCCATCTAACTCAGTGGATACACGGTCTGACAGTAGGAGTTAGTTCCTACATCCAAGAGCGCAGACTATTCCTATCAGGCCTGCCCTACCTGGAAAATTCTGGAATTCTGATGGTATAGAGGAGTTACCACGAGCTGTGTGGCCTTGGGCCAGTACCTAACCTCTCTGGATCTCAGTTTCCTCATCTGTAAAATGGGGGAACAGTACCTTGCAGAGATGTGGTGACAATGTATACAGTAACAAGATCACATAAATAAATTGCTTAGTCGAGGGGCGCCTGGGGGGCTCAGTTGGTTGAGTGTCCGACTTCGGCTCAGGTCATGATCTCACATTTGTGGGTTCGAGCCCCGCGTCGGGCTCTGTGCTGACAGCTCAGAGCCTGGAGCCTGCTTTTGATTCTGTGTTTCCCTCTCTCTCTGCCCCTGCCCGCTCATGCTCTGTCTCTGTCTCAGAAATAAATAAAACATTAAAAAAAAATTTTTTTAATTGCTTAGTCGAGTGTCCAGCAAACAGCAAGAGCTCAATAAATGGTAGGAACCATCATTATCCCCACACACCTTGAGAAAGGAAGGTGATGTTTGCACAGGAAACATGCAGTGCGTTTGACAGGATTTATCCCTGATAATGAAACTCAAGCTCTCAAACAAAAATTGGCATTTTGGGAAACATATCCACCATTGTGAGCTGGGAAGAGTCCCAATCCTTAAAGCTTTCTCTGGTAGGATTGGTGATGATAGTAACAGAGCAATTTTGTTTTTAAGTAAGGAATAATGAAATGTTCCAGCCTTCGGAAGATCTGCATAACTCAGTGAATCACTACTTTCTAAATGACCCAAGAGGGATGTTAGAAAATCATGCACAAGTAGAAGATACGTTTAAAGCACAAGGGAGACTGATGGGTGTTAATCTGAGGACAAAAAAGCGTTCATTGATATGATTTCACATTCCAATTTGAATTTCCCTTTAAGAAATCTGCCAGATTTTGGCAGGGCAACGAAGAAAAATAGTCACAATGATCTGAAAACCTCACTCCTTAAAAATGATTAATTAATTAAATTAAAAAATAAAAACACCACTCCTCCTGAGGAATATACTTTTTAGGAAAACACCCCCCCTTCCCTTCCCCCACCGCGTTCCCTGTGCGAGCCTTGATTTTCTCCATCCTCGACAGAGTAAAATATCGCAACAAACTGAATTCAGCAGCGGATACGAGAGCCTAGCTGCCTCCTTATTAAGCCAGACGTTAAAGAGCCTTACAGAAACCCACCGAAATGCCACTCTCCTCACCCGGATTATTTACTTCCGAAAATAGTTATTTTCCGTTTTTAAAAAATGTGACTTTATGTTGATGTACAATGAGTTTAGGATTAACACATTATTATACTTATTTTTAAACATCTGTTTTTATTCTGTAAGGACGCAGGTTTGAGACAAGAGAAGGGCACGCGTTGCTCAAGGCGGAAGGGAGCACTCTTGTCACACCCAATCAGGAAAGGCCAGCTCGCACCTTTTCTAAGGACGGGCCTAAAGATGGAGGCTAAGACTCGTCACACCCTACGCCCTACGTGAGGGTCCTGGGCCCGCTCTGTGATTGGTCAACACTCTAAATGTTGTGATTGGGTCCCGCCAAAAGTAACGAATACTCTAGCCAATGTGAATGGATAGACCTGCTGTCAGTTATATTGTGTAATAATGATTGGACCCCTGCACCTGCGTCACAACTTCCTGTAACGCCCCCTTCCCCAACTCATAAAAGCCCTGCCCCAGCTTTGTTCGGTCTCTCAGCCTGGATCCGCCACCCCGGTGAAGTCTGTGAGCCCGAGTTTAGGCCCCGGCGAGCCTAAGCCCATGATAAAAGCCCTTTGCTTTTGCATGCGTGACTCGGTCTCCCTGGTGGTCTCTGGTTCTTGGGGCGATATTAAAATCTGGTCATAACAATTCTCCCTCCCCCCCTTTTTTTTTTGGAGAGAGAGACAGACAGACAGACAGACAGACAGGATCCCAAGCAGACTGACGCAGGGCTAGATCCCACAGGGAGATCGTGACCGGAGCCGAAATCAAGAATTGGGCGCTCAGCTGACTGAGACACCCACGCGCCCCTTGGTTTTCATCCCTAAATGTAAATAACAAGAGACATAATTACAAAAACAAAGGCTTTCTGGGGTCCGGATGTAAAGCAGTTTGAAGGGCACCTGGGTGGCTCAGTCGGTTAAGTGTCCGACTTCGGCTCAGGTCATGATCTCACAGTTCGTGAGTTCGATCCCCTCATCGGGCTCCGTGCTGACAGCTCAGAGTCTGGAGCAGCTTCCAATTCTACGTCTCCTCTCTCTCTGCCCCTCCCCTGCTTGTGTTCTGTCTGTCTCTCTCTCTCTCAAAAATTAATAAACATTAACAATTTGTGATATAAATAAATAAGTAAATAAATAAATAGATTGTTGGAGGAAGGGGGTGCCAGGGTGGCTCAGTCAGCTGAGAGTCCAACTCTTGATTTTGGCTCAGGTCATGATCCCAGGCTCGTGGGATCAAGCCCTGCCTTGGGCTCTGCGCCAACAGTGTAAAGACTGCTTGAGACTCTGTCTCTCTCTGTCTTTCCTTCTCTTTCTCTCTCTGGCAAAACAAATACACTTAAAAACAATGGGCCTCCTGGGTGGCTCAGTCGGTTGAGCATCCAACTTCAGCTCAGGTCATGATCTCCTGACTCGTGATTTTGAGCCCGTGTCAGGCTCTGTGCTGACAGCCCGGAGCCTGGAGCTGCTTCAGATTCTGTGTCTCCCTCTCTCTCTGCCCTCCCCTGTGCTCTCTCTCTCTCCTTCAAAAACAAATAAACATTTAAAAATATTAAAAATCAAAACATTCCGCGGGACTATTGAGGAGCCCCTGAACCACGTTCAGCCGACAGATGGGTCCCGGGTCCCTCAGGAGAGGAGCCCCCTCATGTGAGTAGCCAAGGGGCTCCTGTGACAAAGGACAAACCCGGGATTTAACACACTGGGGCTTTGCCCCCCTGCAGCTCCGGAGGCAGGACGTGTGCACTGACGGAGCGAGCAGGGTGGAGGCCCGGGGACACTCGGCTCTGGTGTCTCTCCAGCTCCTGGCGTGGGCGCACCACAGCCTGTGGCTCTGTCACTTCCCTTTCTGCCACCGGGCATTTCTGTCCCTTAAGAAAACCAACACAGAGGACTTCTCATCCAGGGCCAGGCCCCTCGTTGCGGTTCACAGCGCAGGACACGTTCCGTGGAACCTGCTTAGTGCCACACACCAGGGCGGCACTCAGGCCCGGCTCTCCTGGGAGCACCCGGTGACCCTGACGGCCACCTCCCAGCCCCGGCCCTGGAGCTGGTGCCCGGCTGCCTTCATGTTTCCTCTCATCGTCTTGCCTTCTCTCGTGGGGTTAGCAGCACCGGGAGAGTGGGACCATCCCTCCAGCCAGCAAGTCCCTCCCTCGCCGCCCGTGTCCCCGGGGTCTGGCACTCCCCGAGGGGCGATGCCACCATCGCCCGGGGAGAAGCCCGTGAGGAAAGCCAAGACCCGGTGAGAGGCACCCGTGGCCACCAAACCGCGTGGCAGAACCACTGATTTTCCAGGACGTCCGGCGTGTCCGGCCCGCCTCTGAGGACGGGGCCCGGGATCAGCCCAGAGACGGATGTGTGGCGACTTCAGTGTCGTGAACGAGCCATCAACCAGGCACCTCCACATCAGTGAGGTCCGTCGGCAACGCCGCGGTTCAACGCCGCCCCTTCCTCCCCACTCAGCCAGGAATTGCTAAGTTTTTCACAGACTTTCATCGAACTTAGGTTTTTATTTTCTGCCAGATAGAAAGCTCCGAGGGGAAAAGAAACAATCTTCGATCGCCTGCAGCCTACAAACATGAGGATCTCTTCCCCTCTATGCGCAAGACTAATTATTATGCAAAACCAAGAGATTTGGAAAAAAAATCCACGACCCCAGCTCTCCAGCACACAGGCTATGACCTCTCGATTTCTTTTTTTCTTCCTAGGCCTGTTGTTAACATGGATGGGACCGGGGGCTCCTGGGTGGCTAAGTCGGTTAAGCGTCTGACTCTTGGTTTCAGCTCAGGTCATGATCTCACAGTTCGTGGGTTCGAGCCCCACCTTGAGCCCTACTCTGACAGTGGAGAGCCTGCTTGGGATTCTCTTTCTCTCTCTCTGTGTCTGCCCCTTCCCTGCTCGTGCTCTGTCTCTCTCTCAAAAAATAAACATTAAAAATTTAATAAAAATAAAAATTTAAAAACATTTAAAAAACATGTATGGGACAGAAGGCTCTAGAATGGACTTTGGGGTCCCACAGGTCTGATCTCGGCTCACAGCTGCCCGCTCAGCCGCAGGGGATCCGTGGGCAAACCCACTACTGGAAGTCTCCATTTCTCTTCTCACAGGGTCGGCAGAGTTAAACAAAATCATATCTAACAGCTAGAGTGGGGGAAGCTGAGGGTCATAAAGAGACGTCAGCCAAGACATCCTGAGCAGCCAATACCAGCCGCCCCTGCGAGGGGGGTGGTGGGGCATAGGCGGGCGGGGAGGAGCTCAGTCCAGGAAGCACTAGAAGAATCCACACAGCACCTGGAAAGCAGGGCTGGCGTGGCCGTGAGCTTGGCAGAGAGCATGCTGGAGAGACGGCCAGGGGCCCGGGGGCAGGCCGTGTAATGGCCGCCGCCGCGCACCGAGGGCTGCATGCTGGCCCTTGGATGGCAGTTTTTCTGTGCATCAGCCCATCATTCATTCATGGCTTTACTCATTTGGCAAAAGTACATGGAGCCGCTCCCGTTCACAAGGATCAGTTCAGACACTGGAGCCGAGAGGGAACGGGACGCCGCATGTGTCCATTTACTGACTGGGGACACGGAAGCGCAGCTGTCCTGAGCTCACGGTGTCAGTGCGGTTTGTCTCCAGGTTGTCACCAACCCCGAGAGCACTGCCACGAGAGGGGCGTTGCTCAACACGCCTCCTCCTGACCTTTTTGATCCTGAGCTGAATAAGCGATAACTGGGGGGCCGGTGAGCGCGTGTCAGCCGGGGGGCTCACCCAAGGGTCTCCTGACAGGGGTGACTTCCCATAACGGAGACCGCTTCCTGCGATGGCACGGAGCAGGAGACTGACGCATGCTGGTCAGCCAAGGCCACAAGGCTCCCCCATTCCGCCCCAATAATTACGATGCCGCCCTGGGGAGGTGAGGTCCACGCATGCCCTGCTTTAAAGCCTTAACACTAGGGGCACCTGGGAGGCTCAGTCGGTTAAGCGTCCGGCTTCAGCTCAGGTCATGATCTCACGGTTCATGGGTTTGAGCCCTGCGTTGGGCTCTGTGCTGACAGCTCAGAGCCTGGAGCCTGCTTCAGATTCTGTGTCTCCCTCTCTCTCTGACCCTCCCCTGCTCGCACTGTCTCTCTCTGTCTCTCAAAAAGAAATAAAAAACATTAAACAATTAAAAAAAAAAAGCTTCAGCACGAGACATAGTCCCGGACCCGTGGTGAGTGTGCCGTTAATCCTTAATGAATTAATCGACAATTGCAGCCCCAAGAATATTGGAAGCATGAACCCGAGTCTCCAGACAGGGAGGCAGCGGCTTTGAGCCTTCAGAGGGTCACGTTTTCTCCAGGGCAGAGATCCTCTTCCTTCTGATCCACGACAAACCGGGTCTTCCAAACATGACAAGTGACACAGCTAGTTAGCAGCGGAGAGATTAGCCCCTCCCGCCTTGGCTGGACGTTAGCAATACCGGGTAATGCAATGTCCTGCCGCCCGGGCCCGTTGCTTGCGTCTAATCCCAGCGCAGCGCCGAGAAAGCCTGGTGAAGCTCGCCTTTGATCCTGTGCCTCCTCTGCTCCGGACTTTCCACTGGCCTCCATCGCTCTGAATCGAAGGCCATGCAGGGACCCACAAGGGCCTCCGGGGTCTGCCCTGACCCCTCCCCCTCCCTCGTCCTCTCCTCCTCTCCCTGACACCCTGTCTTCTCCAGCACTGGCGTCCCTGCTGTGCCTCCTGCCCCAGGACATTGGGACCTGCTCGACCGTCTGCCTGGAACGTCCTCTCCGCAGGCCCATGGCTGCTCCCCCGGCTCTCCCGAGGACTTCCCTGGTCGCCCGTGACAGAGTGGACCCCTACCCCCAGCACTGCTCATCCTCCTGTTTCCTTTTTCTCCTTAGAACGCATCCCGCATGGGGCGCCTGGGGGGCGCCTGGGGGGCTCCGTCAGTTAGGCGTCCGACTTCGGCTCAGGTCATGATCTCATAGTCTGCGGGTTCGAGCCCCATATCGGGCTCTGTGCTGACACGAGGAACCTGGAGCTGCTTCGGATTCTATGTCTCTCCCTCTCTCTGCCCCTCCCCTGCTCACGCTGTCTGTCTCTCTCTCTCTCTCTCAAAAATAAGATAAATCATTAAAAAAAGTTTTTAAAAAGAATGCATCCCTCACATGCCATATATTTAATTATTTTCTTCACGGTGTGTCTTGCTCCCCAAAACAGAAGCTCCACGGAAGCAGAGACAGTTAGGTTGCTACTCGGATGTCCTCAAAGCCTAGACCAGCACAAGTGTGTCCGCCCCGAGTTTATGATTAATGTGCTGATTCCATTAAGCGCTTGGCTAATGAACCCAAATGGGGGTCCCCTGGGGGCCGGGACAAGTCACTGTCTTTGTCTGGGGCCTTCTCTAGAGACCTGTGGAGGATGGCCCCAAACCTCTAAGCTCTCTTTGACCTCTGATGGCCGTGACCTCCAAACATCAAGATTTTGACTCCTCAGCCGTTGGTTCCAAAACATGTTTCTCGTCTCCGTTTGAAACGCGCTCTAAAGCATGCCGGCCTTTATTTCCACCACCACCAGGTCACCGCTGGGGATTTCTTCCCGCGGTAACGCCCCCAGAGCCATCTGTGCGGGAGGTTACGGCCGGCTGCCAGCCCCCGGACACTGTGCCCACGAGTCGCCGCCGGCTTCCCTCCCCTCGAACCGCCGACCCCGCGACGTGCTTGCCCACAGAGCGCGGCAGCGGCCACGCTTCGTCAATTCCAAGGCCGAGCCTTTCTCTCAAGTACATGGAGTGTTTCCTCATGGAGACCGGCCCCCAGAGCATGTGACATTCCTGGCCTCGCCCTCACTGGGTCCCCAGCCGCCAGCCCACCCGCTGCGGCCATGCGTGTGAGCCACTGGGGACGTCCCAGCCCGGGTGAGCCCCCTGGGTGACCGCAGACCAGCTGTTGGCACACAGAGAAGAGAATGGCCCGGCTGAGCCCACGATATCGTGACAGGGCCAATATATTTCAGGTGATCTGTTACGCAGTCACAAATCATCAAATGCCCTCGGATCTTGGGGCTGCGAGGACACAATACCTTAAACCGGATGGCGTGTCCACCGTGGGAATGCATTTCCCGCAGTTCTGGGGCCTGAGACATCTAAGGTGAAGACACGGGTTCAAGGCCGCCCCGGGGGCTCAGTCAGTTAAGTGTCTGACTCATGATTTCAGCTCAGGTCATGATCTCACGGTTCATGAGTTCAAGCCCCGCATCGGGCTCTGTGCTTTGGATTCTGTGTCTCCCTCTCCCTCTCTCTCTGCCCCTCGCCTGCCTGCTCTCTCTCTCTCTCTCTCTCTCTCTCTCTCTTTCTTTCAAAAATAAATGAAAGCACTAAAAATAAATAAACCACAACAACCAAAAGACACTGACGGATTCAGAGTCTGGCGAGGCCTCGCTCCCTGGCTCGCAGACGGCATCTTTACTCGGGGTCCTCACCCAACAAAGAGGGGAGGGGGCTCTCAGGGTCTCCTGGACGAGGGCACTAACCCCATTCATTGGGCCCCACCCCCATGACCTCCTCACCCCCCGAAAGCCTCACCCCCTAAAACCATCACATTGGGGGCTAGGATTTCAACATATGGGTTCGGGATGAGGAGCGGGACACAAACATTCAGTCTGTAACCTCAAGCGACCTCGAAAATCCATATAAAGACATATTCCTGGGATTGGCTCCTTTAACATGGCCACCTAACAGCAAACGCAGATGGCCAGCCCTTTGTGTATTTAAATTTTATTCACTTATTTTTTTAAATTTTTTAATGTTTTATTTATTCTTTTTTAAAGTAATATTTACTATATTTTCTGATTATTATTTTCTTTTATTCATGAATATTACAATTTTTTCCTATTTAAGATGTGTTAAAATTTTTAAAAATATTTTATTTATTTTTCTGATACGGAGAGAGACAGAGCATGAGAGGGGGAGGGGCAGAGAGAGAAGGAGACCCAGAACCAGAAGCAGGCTCCAGGCCCTCAGCTAGCTGTCAGCACAGAGCCCGACGCGGGGCTTGAACCCACCAACGTGAGATCTGACCTGAGCTGAAGTTGGAGGCCCAACCGACTGAGCCACCCAGGCGCCCCTGTTTTATTTATTCTTGAGACAGAGAGAGACAGAGCAGGGGAGGGTCAGAGAGAGAGGGAGACCCAGAATCTGAAGCAGGCTACAGGCCCTGAGGTGTCCGCATAGAGCCCGATGAGGGGCTCGAACCCACAAACGTAAGATCATGACCTGAGCTGAAGCTGGAGGGAGTCACCACCCAGGTACCCCTATTCAATTATTTTTTGAAGGATTGAAATGTAGATCCCAGAAGCCTGGCCTCTTTATTTGCAGGAGACGTTCTGGAAACACAACGCAATTCACCCATCAGTCTCTCCTGAGTCCGTGGAGACTTGGGGGTGGAAATGAAGTCCCTGGAACAGGCGTAGGAACCCCGACGTCGCCTAACGCTGAGGCCCGGGCCGCTGGGATGGGACCATCAGCCTATTTAGCACTCGCCACAGCCACGGGAAGGAGGGGCTGTTACGATCAGCCCCATGTTACAGAGGGGAAAACTGAATTGCTTTCCCAAGGCCACTGCCCTGGCCGGTGGTCCTGGCAGGACTTGAACTCAGCTCTGTCGGATGCCTGACCCCCACCCGTCACTTGGGCCCTCTCTACCTTCGAAGTTCCACGGAGCCTCACTGTGCCCTGCCTCTTTACTCTTGGAAAAGAGGCCTCGAGGACACTTCCTGTGTGACACAGCAGCTGTGCTGCCCTCCGCCCGTGTCTGTGTTCCTTTCATAGCAAAAGCTCGTCTGTCTCCAACGTCTGCTCTTTTTTACTGCGTCCATGCTGCCCACTGGAACCTCCTGAGGGGGGCCTGGCTGGCTCAGTCGGTAGAGCAGGCGACTCTCGAGGTCATGAGTTCAAGCCCCACATGGGGCACGGAGTCTATTGAAAAAGATAAAAATAAATTTAAAAATTGGCAGGACACCCGGTGGTGCAGTTGGTTGAGCAACTGACTTCAGCTCAGGTCATGATCTCACATGGGTCATGGGTTTGAGCCCTGCGTTGGGCTCTGTGCTGACAGCTCAGAGCCTGGAGCTGCTTCCGATTCTGTGTCTCCCTCTCTCTCTGCCCCTCCCCCACTCACACTCCCCCCCTCTCTCTCGTACACACACAAACAATAAACATTAAAAATAATAACAAATAAATAGTAAAATACAAAAAATTGGGAAAAATCAAATCTCTCAAGGGAAAAAAATAATAAGTAAATAAAACCTCCTCAAGAGCTTTTGCCTCCTAAAGAGTTTTATTTGTATTGTTATTTTTAGTTTTTAAGTGTTTAAAAACATTTTTTTAATGTTTACTCAGTTTTACACTTGATCTTAGCCAAAAGCCAAGAAGTGATGACGTTTACTCAGTTTTGAGAGAGAGCGAGAGCGAGAGCGAGAGAGAGAGAGAGAGAGAGCGAGCGCAAGCGGCGGAGGGGCAGAGAGAGGGAGACACAGCATCCGAAGCGGCTCCAGGCCCTGAGCTGTCAGCACAGAGCCCGACCCAGGGCTGGAACTCATGGACCATGAATGAGACCACGACCTGAGCTGACATCCACCATCAGACACATAACTGAGCCACCAGGGGCCCCCGCTTATATTTTTAAAACAGTGACGCCAGACCCAATCCTGGACTGATTCAGTCAAAGTCTCCAGGCGTGGGTTCGGACACAGGTACTTTAGGAAGCTGTCCCAGCAGGTTGCCCGGGCCTGTGGGCCTTGCCGCGGCCTTACCGGCTGGCCGGCCGCCAGAGGCAACGCAACGCCTCGCAGCTCCATGGCTTCGCAGTGCCCTTCCCTCTGTGCACAGCACCCTTCCCAAACTGCCCCAGGCTAGCAAACGCCCATTGATTCGCCGTGGGCATCTCGGCACCAGCATCACTGGAGACCCCGTGAGCCCGGGGTTGGGGTAGATGTGAGTCTGCCGCTGCTGCAACCAGCAACAGACTGTCTGGAAGGGAGGGAGACAGAGACAGAGACAGAGGAAGAGACGGGCCTGACGATGCCTCTGGAGCTCCTGGGTGCCGCCAGCCCGGTAACTAGAGACAACTCGCATTTCCACGGGAACCGAGACCCTCCCCCAGCCCTTAAACTTTTGCTACTTTATGAGTTTTTTTGTTTTTGTTTTTTGAGAGAGAGAGAGAGAGAGGAGGGAAGGAGAGAGAGAATCCTAAGCAGCCTCCACATTCAGCGCAGAGCCTAACGTGGGGCTCGATCTCACTACCTAGAGATCATGACCTGAGCTGAAATCAAGAGTTGGACGCTCAACTGACCGAGCCACCCAGGTGCCCCTAGACTTTGGCTACTTAGGACTGGGATCTTGTCACCACTAAACAAGTGCCATAAATACACTGTTGCTACTGTTGTGCACTGTATCATTTCAGAAAGTTAAAACCATGGCCTCATGGGACTACACTGGGAGGCCTACTCAGCTCACGGGTGAGGGAAGTGGCAGGACTGGAAATGGGGCTCCGAGGAGGACAAGTGACACTGAAGTTACAAGGTCAATGAAGGAAAGAACAATGTTAAAGGCCGACGCAAAAGGGGTAATGACCTCTAAGGTGACAAAGTGCGAACATTTAGGGCTACATGTTCTTCCAGATGTCGGTCCTTCCCATCTCTGTGGGCCAGAAGCCATCAGGAGCGTCCTGATACTCTACAAACCCTCATAGTAAACGCTAAGTCAGACACAGTGACGTGAGAGCAGCAAACCACCGTGGCCCACATGGGTGATCAGATTTCATTTTAGAAAGATACATCAACATGTAATCCGCTGGGGGGAGGGAGGCCGTGAGGGTAGAGAAACAAAAAGTCGGAGGACTTGTAGCTAGTTCAGAGCCTGTCACTGAATCCCAAGCCGGAGACGGGTGGTGAACTCCTGGATACAGCCATACCTGAAGCTAGAGGGGATTCACAGACTTCCCAATCAGGCCTTCCGGAACAGGATACTGCAGAGAAGCTGGGTAGCAGGAGACAGAATTGGAAGATATTGAGGTGACAGACTCCATCAACTGATGGGCAAGGTGAGAGCCAGGCGATGTCATCCTGTAGCCAATGCAGCCATATTTTTGATTTGTTGGACTGGGCATGCGGGGCAGCCCAGGAGGAGGTGCTGAACTGTGCGCGGCACGTCTCGGATCGCTTCCAACATGCTGAGAGAGGGAGGCATCAGCCAAGGGAAAGACGGTGCTCCTTCCTGAGGCACAATGGGCATGCCTTGTCTTTCACTTCCATCGGCACGCTTCGTGAACACCGGAGCGCAAGGGAAGACCTCGACCGGCGGCAGCACGGTGGCCAAGAGCTCCTCACTGCTTCCGACTTAAATGCTCCCGGGCGTAAACTCTAGCCCTGACCCCACGACAAGAAATGGACTCGTTTTCAGTCTCTGCTTCTTCCTCTGTCATCTTGTGATGACCAGATGACCCTCGGCACGGCGGCGAGGCATCGACTTGAGACGTTGAACGCAAAGTGCTTTGTGTGGTGCCTGGTATACGGTGAGCGTGGTCTGGGGTTGGGGGGGGGTTTGATGATCCTTCTGGGAACTCCGAACAGACATTTTTTGGCTTGTGGCGTGGATTGTGTCTTTCCAATTGGAGAAGCTTATTTATTTAAAATGGAAGATTGAGGGGCACCTGGATGGCTCAGTTGGTTGAGCGTCTGACTTTGGCTCAGGTCATGATCTAAAGGTTCATGAGTTTGAGCCCCGCATCAGGCTCTGTGCTGACAGCTAGCTCAGAGCCAGGAGCCTGTCTTCAGATTCTGTGTCTCCCTCTCTCTCTGACCCTCCCCTGCTCGCACTGTCTCTC
>PJEM01009241.1:0-73446 GCA_004023845.1 Helogale parvula
AGCTGTGAAATTAGGTGATTAACTAGTTGTTACTTAACCTTCTAGTTTCTGTATAAGTCTAATTACATGAAATAGAAGTTGGGGTTTTGATTTTTTACTTTGCTTTTCTGTTTGGAGTGTCATTGTAACTACTGTATTGTAAATGACGGAAAATAATTGCATATGTTAAAAAAATAAATAGTGTTATATTAAAAAATTTAAAAAATATATATATATAAATTTGGACATTGTTAATTACCTGTCTGACAGAACTTGGAAACCTTGTTTTTTGTGAAATATTCAAGTACATTAATCATAGTTTACAAAGTATACTTCCAAGTAAGAATTAAGAATTAGCTTAACTGCTTAAGTAGAAATAGTCACGACTCTATTATTCTGATGTGAGTTCATCGCTTTATCATGAAATCATAAAAATGTGTCTTTTTTCCCTATGCTTAAAGGCTAAAAATATTAAATATCTATTAATAGTTCTAAAAACAAGTGATTATTTTTAATATTTTTTCTCTTTACAGCTTTGGGAAATTATTTAATAAATATCAAAAGTAATTATTTGTTTTTGAAATCTAGTCTCAAAAAAAATCTAGAATAAAACCTCTGTCCACTTTGTGAGATCAAAGGTTGTTCTATTGTATCAACTTCAGAAATGATTTCCCACATATTTGCCTATTACAGCTAAAAATACATTCCATGATTTCCTTGGGTCCATATGCGTGTATCTTTGTAGAACATCAACATTCCCTTTAGAACCTATAGATTCTTACAATTAAAAAAGCAGGTGCTAAACTATGCACCAAAATTCAAGGAATTCTAGAAAGGATTCATTTAGGCTGGATTACAGAAGATGGTGGAGAAGTAGGGAGCTCCGTACTTTTTCTCCAGACCGCATCTCTAAAACCAGGAAGGACTGAAACCATAAGACACTGAAGCACAAGAGTCTGAGAGGAAAAGAGGCAGAGTCCACTAAAAAGACAGCCCCATAAGTGCATGATTGCAAACTGAGGAAGATAAAAATGGGCCAGGACCCATAGTCATGGAGGGGAGGGAGCCCCCTCTGTGGAGAGCCGCAGAGAGACAAGGGAGAGGAAGAGCAGCTGAAACTGCTATGAACTGTCTCTGGAAAAGAGGAAAACCTTGGCCCAGGATGGAGAGGGACCCTATCATCCCATCTGTAACTGCAGGGTGTTCAGAGAGAGATTTTTGTACTAGCTGTGGCATTTTCCTTGGGCTAGGCGCCCCGATCCCAGGCGGTGTCATGAGAAACTGCACCCCTACTCAATCCCCAGCTAGGAAACAGCCAGCCTGCAGAAGTACATTTCAAGCGGTATCATTAAAGTGCTCAAACTAAGTACTGGAAACAAGGTGGGGCTTGGGAAATACAACTCAGCCTAGGTTGGCTATGCCTGCAGCACAGGGATCGGACCCAAAAGAGTGAGTTGCAACACTTAGTTCTAGAAGGGACTATGGTGCCATCATTTTTCTCCCCACAACCACCAAGGCAGGCGAGGCCACAGGGATCAGCCAGTGGGACCCAAAGTGGAGGCAAGACCTGCCTACACCAAACCACACCCATCAGCACTGTAGAGCTACCTTTTTTTTTTCCAGGAGCCCAGGCAAGACCAACATTGATGCTTTGCCGTGATTAACTCTAGACCAATTCTTGCTATTCAGATATATTTTACCTTATTGATTCTTATATCTCTCCTCTGCTGGACTGAGCAATCTGGTCATTGGTTTGCTTAAACAGTTACATTTAATCCATTCTCTTGATGCATATTCTATACCTCTGTCACTACCATTTTCTCTCTCTCTCTCTCTCTCTCTCTCTCTCTGGAATAATAAGACTATATAGTTTCTTTGGGTAATATTATCTTCGTTTTTCTTTCTTCTCGTCTCCTACCATATTCTCCTCTTTCTCTCTCTGAATTTAGCATTTTAGTCTCTCTGCCTAGTCAATGTTCAATTTCGCTTCCTCCCCACCCATCACTTCTCTCTTTGTATATACTCTTCCATCAGCACTGCCTCCACTCTACTCTTGATTTGTAGCTGGGATTTCTGGTTTTACGCTTTCAGACAATACTTAGTCTTTTATTGTTTTTGTTCCCCCTTTATTTTTCTTTTCCCTTCTGGTTTTCTTGTTTGTTTGACTTGTCTGTGCATTTGCCTGCTTTAGTTCCCTGTGTTTGTCTGTCTGTTTTCCTTTTCAGGGCTACTTCAAGAAACAAGCCAAAGTATACATGGTGGAGAGTCCCAAATTTCAATATGAGTAGGGAAATAAAATAACCCAAAGCACAACAAGAGAGACCAAGGGACACCATTAAAAGGACATTTCCTGAACAGACGGGCACTGGACAGTCAAGGAGCTGCTTTTAATATAGCAATACTCACAGGTGCAGACTGCATAACAAGCTTTTAAAACTGACAAGAGACAGAAAGCTAGCCAAAATGACAAAACGGAAGAACTCTCCTCTAAAGAAATTCTAGGAAGAAGTCACAGCTATAAAATTTCTTAAAACAGATATTAGCTACATAACTGAGCAAGAATCTAGAACAATTGTCATAAAATTAATCTCTGGCCTTGAAAAAGGGATGGAAGACATCAGAGAAACTATTGCTACAAAGACTATGGACCTTAAACATAGTTGTGATGAATTAAAAATTGCTATAAATGAGGTGCATAATAAAATGGAGGCAGCCACTACATGGATTGAAGAGGCATAAAGGAAAATAGGTGAATTAGAAGACACAATTATAGAAATACAGGAAGCCGAGAAAAAGAGAGATAAATTGACCCAGGGGCACAAAAGGAGAATTCGAGAACTGAGTGAAACAATCAAATGGAACAATATCCATATCATTGGAATTCCTGAAGAAGAAGAGAGAAAGATGCTGAAGGGGTACTTGAACAAATTATAACTGAGAACTTCCCCAATCTGGGGAAGGAAACAGACTTGAAATCCAAGAGATGCAGAGAACTCCCCTCAGACATAACTTGAATCGACCTTTTGCACAACATATCATAGTGAAACTGGCAAAATATAAGGATAAAGAGAGAATTCTCAAAGCAGCTAGGGATAAAAGGGTCCTAACATACAAACGGAAACCTATCAGAGTAGTTACAGACCTATCTACTGAAACGTGGCAGGCCAGAAAGGAAAGGCAGGGAATCTTCAACGTGATAAGCAGAAAGAATATACAGCCAAGAATCCTTTATCCAGCAAGCCTGTCATTCAGTTGAAGAAGAGATAAACGTTTTCCCAAATAAATAAAAATTGAAAGAATTCATCACCACCAAACCAGTCCTACAAGAAATCTTAAGAGGGACTATATGATGGAAATGTTCCAAGGAACGTAAGGTACCAAGAGACACCATTACAAGCTGATACCCAATGACTCTAAACCCATATTTTTCAATAATAACACTGAATGTAAACGGGCTAAATGCACCAATCAAAAGACATAGGGTAGCATAATGGATAAAAAAACAAAATCCATCTATTTGCTGTCTACAAGAGACTCATTTTAGACCTGAAGACAGCTCCAGATTGAAAGTAAGGGGAGGGAGAAATATCTATCATGCGACTGGAAGTCAAAACAAAGTCGCAGTATCCCTACTTATATTGGACAAACTGGACTTTAAAATAAAGGCAGTAACAAGAAATGAAGAAGGGCATCATATAATAATTACAGAGTCTATCCATCAGGAAGACCTAACAATTATAAATATCTATGCACTTAATCTGGGACACCCAAATACATAAAACAGTTAATCACAAACAGAAACAATCTTATTGATAATAATGTGCTAATTACATGGTTTTTAACATTCCACTTACAACAATAGATAGATCAACTAGATACAAATCACTAAGGAAACAATGGACCTGAACAACAAATTAGAACAGATGGATTTGACAGATATATTTAGAACTCTACATCCTGAGGATATGGAATTCACCTTCTTCTCAAGTGCACATGGTACATTCTCCAAGACAGACCACTACTCAGTAATAAAGCAGCTCTCCATAAATATAAAAGAATTGAAATTATACCATGCACACTTTCAGATCACAATGCTATGGAAATTGAAATCAATCACAGGAAAAAGTCTGGAAAACCTCCAAAAACATAGAGGTTAAAGACCACCTTACAAAAGAACAATTGGGCCAATCAGGCAATTAGAAAGAAATTTAAAAATATATGGAAACAAATAAAAATGAAAATACAACAATCCAAGCTCTTTGGGATGCAGCAAAGGCAGTCGTAAATGGAAAGTAAAGTGCAAAACAGGCCTATTTCAAGAAACTAGAAAAAGTACAAATACAAAATCTAACAGCGCACCTAAAGGAACTAGAAGGGGAGCAGTAAGAGCACTCCAAACCCAGCAGAAGAAGAGAAATAATAAAACTCAGGGCAGAAATAAATAATATATTATATATTATAGAATCCAAAAAACCAGTTTAACATATCAATAAAACCAGGAAATGGTTCTTTGAAAAAAAGAAAAATTAATAAAACTGTAGTCAGGCTTCTCAAAAAGAAAAGAGAGAGCACCAAAATAGAAAAAAAAAAAGAATGAAAATGGATTTAGTACAAAAAATCCTCAGAAACACAAGCAATTATCAGGGAATACTATGAAAAATTATTTGCCAACACCTGGACAACCTAGAAGGAATAGAAAAATTCCTAAACACACATGCACTACCAAAATTCAAATGGGAAGAGATAGAAAATCTTAACATACCCATAACCAGTGAAGAAATTGAATCAGTTATCAAAAAACTCCCCATGAAAAAGAGCCCTGGGCCAGATGGCTTCCCTGGGGAATTCTCCAGACATTTAAAGCACAGTTAATACCCATTCTTCTCAAGCTATTCAAAAAAATTGAAATAGAAGGAAAACTTCCAGACTCATTCTATGAAGCCTGCATCACTTTGATTCCCAAACCAAACAGAGACCCAACAAAAAAAAGAGAACTACACCCAATATCCTTGATGAATATGGATGCAAAAATCGTCAACAAGATACTAGCAAATCGAATTCAACTGCATATAAAAGGAATTATCCACCATGATCAAGAGGGATTCATTCTTGGGTTACAGGGCTGGTCCAATATTCACAAATCCATCACTGTGATACATCACATTAACAAAAGAAAAGATAAAAACCATATAATCCTGTTGATAGATGCAGAAAATGCATTTGACAAAATACAGCATCCTTTCTTAATAAAAACAATAGAGAAAGCTGGAATAGAAAGAACTTACCTAAACATCATAAAAGCCATTTATGAAAAGCTCACAGCTAATATCATCATCAATGGAAAAAACTGAGAGCTTTCCCCCTGAGATCAGGAACACGACAGGGATGTCCTCTCTCATCACTATTGTTTAACATAGTGCTGGAAGTCCTAGCATCAGCAATCAGAAAACTAAAGGAAATAAAAGGCATCAGAATTGGCAAGGATGAAGTCAAACTTTCCCTTTTTGCAGATGACATGATTCTCTACATGGAAAACCTGACCGACTCTACCAGAAGCCTTCTAGAACTGATCCATGAATTCAGCAAAGTCGCTGGGAACAAAATCAACGTACAGAAATTGGTTGCATTTTTATATACCAATAATGAAGCAACAGAATGAGAAATCAAGAAACTTATCCCATTCACAATTGCACAAAAAAAACATAAAATACCTAGGAACAAACCTAACCAAAGATGTAAATGACCTGTACGATGAAAACTATAGAAAACTTATGAAAGACATTGAAGAAGATACAAAAAAATGGAAAAATATTCCACGCTCATGGATAGGAAGAATAAACATTGTCAAAATGTCATTATTACCCAAAACAATCTACACATTCAATGCAATCCCAATAAAAGTTGCACCAGCATCCTTATCAAAGCTAGAACAACCTATCCTAAAATTTGTATGAAACCACAAAAGACCCTGAAGAAGAAAACCAAAACTGGAGCCATCACAGTTCCAGACTCTAGCCTCTATGACAAAGCTCTTATTATCAAGACAGTATGGTATTGGCACAAAAACAGACACATAGACCAATGGAATAGAATAGAAAACGCAGAATTGAACCCACAAATGGATGGTCAATTAATCTTTGACAAAGCAGGAAAGAGTATCCAATGGAAAAAAGACAGCCTCTTTAACAGGTGGTGCTGGGAGAACTGGACAGAAACATGCAGAAGAATGAAACTAGACCACTTTCTTACACCATACACAAAAATAAACTCAAAATGGATGAAAGAGCTCATTGTGGGACAGGAAGTCATCAAAACCCTAGAGGAGAAAGCAGGAAACAACCTCCTTGACCTCAACCACAGCAATTTCCTACTTGACACATCATCAAAGGCAAAGGAATCAAGAGTAAAAATGAACTATTGGGACTTCATCAAGATCAAAAGCTTCTGAACTGCAAAGGAAACAATCAGTAAAACTAATAGGCAATCGGGAAAATGAAAAAAGATAGTTGCAACTGATATATTGGATAAAGGGCAAGTATTCAAAATCTATAAGGAACTCACCAAACTCCACACCTGAAAAACAAACAAATAGGATAATCTTAAAGAAAATCAATACCTAGACACATCAAAATTGTGATGTCTAAAGACAAAAAGAAAAGTCTTGAGAACAGAAAGAGTCCTCAGTAAGATTAATAGCCAATGTTCATCAAAAACCATAGAGGTCTGGGGCACCTAGCTGGCTCAGACAGTTAAGCATCCAACTTTGGCTCAGGTCATGATCTTACAGTTCATGGGTTCAAGCCCCACATCAGGTTCTGTGTGGACAGCTCAGAGCCTGTGGCCTGCTTCAGATTCTGTCTGTCTGTCTCTCTGTCTGTCTCTCTGTCTCTCTCTCTGCCTCTCTCTCTCTCTCACACACACACACACACACACACAAATAAACATTTTAAAAAACTAAAAAAAAAAAAAAACCCTTAGAGGTCAGAATGCAGTGGAATGACCTATTCAGTGCTAAAAGGAAAGGAATTGTCACTGAAGGATTCTATATCCAGCAAAACTATTATTTAAGAACAAAGGAGAAATTAAGATATTTCATGTAGCAATAATAACAGATTTGTTTGACAGGCATAGAATATACACAAATGTAATCTGTTTGACAATAAAAGCACAAGAGAGATAGTAGGAAATGGAAGTATACAGGACCAAATCTTTTTTTATATCTTTAACATTAAATTTGTATTAAAATGAATAGTTTTAAGTTAACATGTAAATTGTAATCTCTATGGAAACCACTAAGAAAATAATTCAAAAAAATAGTGACAGAAATGTAAAGGGATTTAAAACGGTACAATAGGAAATATCTATGTAATACAAAAGAAAGCAGAAATGGAAAAAAGAACAAAAAGAACATAAGACAAAAATCACAAATCACACATAAACATATTACTGCAAGACTTTTCAAATGTTTTAAAACATTAGTGGATATTATAAAGTTCTAATAAGATGATACAGTACCTACTTGGATATACAGATATTTTGATATAGAACTGGTTTTTCAAAGATTATTTCACAGGTCGAATGTTCCATTCAGAATACTCTTTAAGACATACTAAATTAAATTTTTATAATACAGAACAACAAAAATGTGCTATCCCTTTTATGATTCATAATTCATAAGCTGAAAAATGAATTTTGACACTATTCTCATAGACGGAGAAGGAAATTTCTTACTGTTTCTTTTTTTAAAAAATGAGAATTTAATTTATTTTTGAGAGTTCATACTCGCACATCCTATAAATGACAAAGTAGATCAGAATCAACCAAAAAGTAAAATGGGGCAAAGGGAAGTAGTTGCTTGGGCTTTTGAAATTTATAGAATTACTAGCCAATTACAAACGCTATAATATTGGTTAAATTACTTAATCTAATTACATTTCCATTTTCTCCTCTGTAAAATGGAAGGTGATACACCTAGCTCTTAGATGACTGAGAAAAGTAGAAGACATAAACATTTACACACTTTAACACTTACACATTTAAACATCTTAATATAGCATCAGGCAGATAGTAAGCACTGAGTATCACTCATATATGATTGCATGGGTAGCATGAGTAACATGTTACAATAGGTACAATGAATCCTTGCATCAACATCCTACCAAGGCCATGGCTCATTCTCAGAATACTCATAAGGTGTATATTTTCAGTTATTTTGTGTAAAATTTGCTATCAAATAATGATTGTGAAATGCAGTAGCTACTATACAAGCAAATGGTTCATATGCATGTTGTGAGCTGTGACTACTCTTTCAAATTAGTAGGCATGCCAGAGAAATGCTTATCTGTGCAGAAACAGGCAGTGAGAAAACAAAATATTATGTATAAGAGGTAGTGGTAAGTAACCAGTGCCACATCCAGTTCTTTCCTAGGGAAAGTAAACCAAAGAATTAAAATAATACCTACTATTTGTTGAACATGTTCTATGTGCTTAAGCTGTGCTTTATCCACATCACCTCATTTTTTTTTATTTTTTTAATGTTTTTATTTATTTTTGAAACAGCGAGAGATAGAGCATGAGAGGGGGAGGGTCAGAGAGAAGGAGACACAGAACCGGAAGCAGGCTCCAGGCTCTGAGTTGTCAGCACAGAGCCTGACGCGGGGCTCGAACCCACTAACATGAGATCTGACCTGAGCCGAAGTCGGAGGCTTAACCGACTGAGCCACCCAGGCGCCCCCACATCACCTCATTTTATCTTTAGGGCAGCTTTATGAGATTGTAAGGCTGTATCTTCGCTTTAAAAGATGAGTACTATTATCCCTGTTCTGCTAATAAGGAAAATCAACCTAGGAAAATTGACTTGCTGTACAATTCAGAAAATGTATTCAGCAGTTGCGGAAGATTAAACTAGAAGATATGTACAGAGCATCTAGTATAATTCTTGCACAGAGTAAGTGCTCAATAAATGTTAGTTATTATTATTCTAACTATGAGATCTTCAGATTAGACATACTAACAGTTTTCTCATATGTGAAAACAGGGGTAATAATGCTACTTACTTCATAGAAATGTGAGAATCAAATGAGATTATGTAGGCACAGCACCTGCATATACTAACTGCTTGATAAATATTAGTTATTATCACCCTCACTTTACATATGTGGAAAGTAAAGCACAGAAAGCATTAAGCAGCTTTTCAAAGGTCATAAGAGAAATTATAGATCCAGGTCTGAATCCAGTAGCTTGAGACCACAGCCTGGTTATTTAACCACAGAGGAGTACTAATTCTTCATCTGATTAACAGAGTTAGAGAAAGTGTTCTGCAAAGCACCATTTAAATGTGCATATGCCCTCTGGGAAGGGAAGGAGGACCCACTGCCTTCTCTTATTAACACATCAGCACAAATTGATTCCTAAATTCAGCTAATTGTCACCTCAGAAGGCCCAGAAAGACTGTCCACAGGAGAAAAGAGATGGGACTGCAACATTTAATGAGAGTTAAGTCGAGTTAATCATAGCAGCTATAAGCCTTAGGTTACAGAGTATGGACATTATGTCAAGAAGAGCAAGTTCCAGAGAAAGGATACCTAAAATGAGTGGATGCCAAAATTTAGTTCCTCCAAAGACCAGTTCATTTGATTCAATGTTTTTGTTAGATTAAGTGCTGGGCTCTCAATTTTAATTTCATGACTGAACACTGTATTCCTGAGCCCACCTAATTTAATCCACCACGGCTGGACCAGGAAAAAAAAAAAAAAGGACATGCTGTATCCAACTCCACAATCAGCCCAGCTTTCTGCCTGGATGGAAGGAATTAAACTCATGAATTCATGAGTAAACTCATACTTCCATGAAAGTATTGTATGCAGGTCTTTACCTGCTCAACAAGTCAAATCTCAGGTCAACAAATTTCTTTTTACAGTTCCTTATTTTACCCTTTCCCTTTCCATTGTCCATTTTGATTTTTTACATACTGTAGTGTAAGGCCTAAAATTAACACCCTCTATTATGTGCTACCTTGGCATCTGGTGGAACTGAGAGAGCCTAAAGTGGCCTAATGCCATGTTCTCCTCCCCACTCTGCTCCTGAGGATAAAGTATTCAATCCAAACAACCTTCCTTACCAAATAGACTAGGTGCAATTTCTCCTGTTCCTAAGTAGTGGTTTCAGTTCCCTGCAAGCCCATGGAATTAATTAAACAAGCCAATTTTCCTGTAGGTACTAGGTGTCACCTCATTCTCTTGATACTACAAAGCCTGCCTCCTACAGCCCATAACTGTTCATTCTATTCCCAGGTACAATCACCACTTGGCCCTATATTATCGCATGATGTGCTCTCTTCCCCAGCTATGAATATATGTGACAAACTACTGTCCATCGGATCTTTCAAGTATCCAGTGTCCTGTGTTTGGCAATCCCCATAAACTTATGATAAGAATTCATTCCCTCATCCATAATATGAATAGAGAAACAATGGGCATCATGAACTAAATGGCCCCAACATGATCAAAAACACCTGGTTAACGTTTCCTACGTCTTCTTGGCTAACCAATTGGCTCCATGATATGGTGAAGGCCATCTAAAATGGAACTGCCAATGGCTGGTAGTCTTTTGCTTTGGCCGGAGCAGCATTTTGCTGTCTTTTCTGGATGTTACCCTCTCTCTCCACCCTAAAATGCTCTTGTCCTCAAAATGAAAATTGTTGTTAACTGACTATACCCCAGCATGATGTGTCGCTGGATTCAACCTGTGTTTGAGAAGTGGTCTCTAATGCTCTTGGCTATAAAGGTGGTGAGATAACACAGAACCTTAACCAGTCAGCACTTGATCTCTGCTTACCAGAGGTAATGCTACAGCTCTGTGGTGAGAGCTCTCTAGGGCACTCTTCTCTTGTGACAGCCATATGGATATTGTTTGTGATTGTGCACTCCTAGGATGGGCCCAAGAATGGCTCTTTATTTCTTAGGTTGTATGAAAGAAAGAGACCTACCAACCTGGGGAGAATTAATCATAGCACTGTTGTCTAACAAGACAAGAGCCTTTGCTTTCAGGCAGAGTGACAGCCTTGTCCATCTCTTATGCTGCTATTTCCTTACGTGTAGGTCTCCTGATCCCCAAAGAAATCAAGGTGCATATTTATGGCAGTTCACGGCCCAGCTGCTGCTGAGAAAAGAAAAAAGGGAGGAGTATTTGGTATTCGTCCCTCCAGAAACACCAAAGAAGGTAATTTAATCACCCCCCAAATACAAAACCCCCAAGCAGTGTGCCCAGGCTTCGCTTACTGCTGCTGCTTTCCATAATATAAAGGATTAAAATTACATGGCTAAATAGACTCTACCCAGTGGACAACGAAAATTACTGTATATGTACCCTGACCTGGGGAGATTGAAACTCCCTGAAGAAGGAAGAAACAGCCTATGAAGTGAACCACTGGGTACTCAAATCTTTCCCCCAAACCAACCAGAAGATCTGTACTATGGGTAATCAGATGGAGACAGAAACAAATCAGTGATTTCACATGGCTAAAAGGCCAATATATTCCGAGGGAATTAGTACAAAGAGAAAAGGGGAAAATCGCCTTTAAGTCATACGTTGAGATCCACACTCCTAATAGTTCATAGAACCCTTAAATACTTCTGCTGCCACTGCCTCTGACTGTGTAACAACAAAGATCCTGGTCCTCAAGGTTATAGGAGAAAACACTCATGGCATGCTGTGTGTGGCACAGTGATGGGTTTAATTCAAGCCTGACTTAACTCTGGGGTCCTTAAATGCTATAAAGGACCCACCATCATGGAGAAGGCCCCTAACCCTGACAATATCGATATAAGGCTCTCTGGAGGAACACATTTACAATATGAGCAGATAGAGTAATGCCTCCTGAGTTATATACAACTGGGCCAAGGAAATAGGAAGAAAAAAAAATATGGATACAGGAGAAAAACAACTGAAACAGAGGTCCACAATTTGATACATTTAGAAATTCAAATGTACTTAAAAATTTACATAAAAGATACAACATTGCTGATTGAGTTTTCCACCTCTGCATCATAGTTCTGAATTAACTTTAATAGCTTCTGAAACATACCAATTGGCAAGCCTTCATGACCTTAACTGATACTGGGGCTCAGCTTAGAATTATACCTCAGGATCTCACTAAATGGCATATCCTGTAATCTTAGAGAAGTTACTGAATATAAGATATATATAGGGGTGCCTGGGTGGTTCAGTTAACATTCAACTTCAGCTCAGGTCATGATCTCGTGGTCAGCGAGTTCGAGCCCCACACTGGGCCCTGTGCTGACAGCTCAGAGCCTGGAGCCTGCTTCAGATTCTACATCTCCCTCTCTCTGCCCCTCCCTCATTCATTCTCTCTCTCTAAAAAATAAGCATTAAAAATTTTTAAAGATATAATAATACACATTAGCATTGGAGCTATTCCTTAGCCTAAATTCCCTCAT
Organism: Helogale parvula; assembly: GCA_004023845.1. Classification (NCBI taxonomy): domain Eukaryota; kingdom Metazoa; phylum Chordata; class Mammalia; order Carnivora; family Herpestidae; genus Helogale; species Helogale parvula. The sequence goes on from PJEM01009241.1 coordinate 12,438, forward strand.
GGTGATAGCAGCCATTAACATCATAATACCAACAGCCTAATTTTAGGGCAAACCCATAGTTAGTATAGATACTCTGACACAATGGCTAATAAATTAACATTAAATCTTTGACACAAATTGGGTTGATAAAACAGGATTCCATGGACCATATCCCTAGTTATGATAGGTAATATGGCCCAATATAAATTATAACAGGGCCTTAAAGGATTGAAACCCAGCATACAAGACCTATTTAGTGAATGGGTGATTATCCCCACTGTTTCTCCTTTCAACAATCCAATCACATGTTCTTAAGCATAGAATGAATGGCACCTCACAGTGGTTAACATAACCTTAATGCTGTGGTCCCATCCATTAGGGCCTTCATATCTAATACCCAACATGATCAAAATTACTAACTTCATCCAATCAGCAACTGAAATATATTTGGCTATTATAGATTTGGCCAAAAGTATTCTGTTTGGTACCTATTTCAAGAGCCTTTCAGTCACAGTGTGCCTTCATATCCAAGGGGAAATGATACTTGCCTACCCATGGGGTACCTCAACAGCCTTGCCATCACATACAATCTTTATAGGCTATATCTTAATCATATTAACCTTTCCCCATGGTACAGGTATGGCATTACATGGATTACAGCCTCTTAGGAGAAAACCGATTTGCTACATCTATTCAAAACAGAAATATAAAAGGGCTCACAAAAAGGGATGCACCATTGTCCCATACACAGTGCAATAGCCATACCATTTTGGTTAAATTCCTAAAAATTATTTGGTAACCTGAGTTGTTCCATCTCTAACACTGTTAGGAGACAACTATTGATCTCGTTTGCATTCTCCGTGTTAAAAAAAAAAAAGGTCAACATCTTTTAGGTCTTTTTGGACACTGGAGGCAATATATTCCTCATTCAAAAATTTTATTTAATCTCACTTATGCTGTTAATTGCATATCAGCCCACTATATAAGGCACCCCTCCAAAAAGGCTCTAGAATCTGTCCAAGTTGCTATAGAACAGGCCTTATTTTAGAAGCTTTAGCAACCTCCATGCCTCCCAGAGTCTCCAGAACACCCAAGTTGCCCACAGATTTCTGATTCAAGAAACTGCTCTCCTTGGCCACATGTTATACACCATGAAAGCAGCAATTGCTGGCCATCCACTTGGCTCTTTTAGAAGTTTTGGCTCTCAGAGGCCCTGGAACCACAACTCTCTGCACTCAACTGACCATTATGCCTTGGGGTGTAAAAGCAGCACCTTGAAAGTTTAGCATGACTACAAAGGCCTCCCAGGTACAGAATAGAGTCAAATGTGGTGCCTCTGGCATATCCCACCTGTAGGAAGGTATGACCTCTACTTCCTCCTCTCAGTCCCTTGCCAGAGGCCATAGTGCCAGAGTGGTCACCCCTCTTCCAGACCCCTTGGCTTCCCAGAGAGTCCCTTGAGATCAACTATGTGAACAACAATGAAATTCTCATACACTTTACAGACAGTATTGCCATGATACAAGTGATGGAGCTTAGTAGGGAGTTACTGAAAAAGCAGCATCCTTACCCAGATGTCCCTGATGAGGGACCAGACCTAAAGGTCAACACAACTAACCACACTTCATACAGCCACTATAGCATTAGATGTCCTGGCCAGCAAATGACCCCACCTACACATTCTTTTCAACTCTTAGGTGATGGCCTAGGAGTTGTCTTCTCTGGGTAAATAACTCTGGGAATCTCTTACCCCATAGATAACCAAACTATAAATCAAGGTAACAGATATCTCTATGATACTAAGGCCATAATACAAGAATACTCCTTATTTAATTCAGAGCTCCAGACATTGCTGATAGTGACTAAGACACTTGTTTCATGTCTTCGAATACACAAAACGTAGATCCTGAAGAAGACATTCAATGGTACTTCCACCACCCCAACAAGCCCCAAGCAAGTGGTTCAACTGAGGAATAATGGGTTCCTCAAGCAATTTGTATTTAAGTTAAAAAGAATAAAATGGACCCCTGTGCAATACTGCCACAGGCATTGATTAGTTTAAATTCACACCACATAGGCACATGTACTCCCTACTCCAATGCCAAACAGATCTCCCAATCGTCTTAACTGGCCTTAAACAGAGACATATATAAAGTACACTCGCCATGTGGTCCTCTCCCTTTGGTCAAGAGCATACTTGATTTCCTAAGGAGGCCCTTCACTTATTCCCTAGAAGTCTTTGTCATCATGTAGGTTTAGATTGATGTCAAGATATCAAAGGATCAATTGTTGTGTAAGGTCTACAATTAAGCCCCAATATTATGTGCTATCTTGACATGTGACAAAGTTGGGAGGGCCTCAAGTGGTTACCCTTCTTAGTAGGTTCCCAAAGATAAGGTCCCATAGTAAAACAATCCTCCTTACAGATGAGACCAGGCACATTCCTGCTTAGCCCTGAATAGTGGATTTCAGTTGCCTGTCAGCCCACAGAATTATTCAAACAAGCTAAGCATATCCACCTGTGGAAACCAGGGGACTACTACAAAATCTGCCTCTACAGTCAGTGGTTGTTTACTGTTTTTTTTTAATGTTTTATTTATTTTTGATACAGAGAGAGACAGAGCATGAGAGGGGGAGGGTCAGAGAGAGAAGGAGACACAGAACCAAAAGCAGGCTCCAGGCTCTGAGCTAGCTGTTCGCACAGAGTCTGACGCAGGGCTCGAACCCACTAACGTGAGATCTGACCTGAGCTGAAGTCGGAGGCTTAACCGACTGAGCCACCCTGGTGCCCCTACTCTGTTCTTGAATACAGCTCCCATGTGGAACTGTGTGATATTATGTGTCTTCCTCCCCTGGGCTGTGTCCATATATGACTAATAATTACTGTCAATCTTCTCTTTCTAGTGTTGGGTGTCATGCATTTAGCCATACTCATAACCCTAGAGCAGGAATGCCTTACTCACCAATGGAGTAAATAAGTGATTAAAACACACCCTTTCATGGAGTGACCAATAAGCACAAATAAATACCAAACCACTATGCTTTCAAGAAAGCCTGTCCTCTATTAGGCTTTGGGAAAAAGGAGGTAGCTGGAGACAAATTTCATTTGGAAGAAGTACAAGCTGTATCAGGGTAAATATGGATCACAGGGGAAAATGATTTACAAAAGAGTCATGTTTGAGAAATGTAGGCTACATGATCTTCCTTATACCAGACTAAAACTATGAGTCATCAGAATTAAAGGCAGTAAAATGAAAAAGAGAGAAAGGTAGAGGATTTTAAATACCACTTCCCAAAATGTTCCTAAGGAAACTATGAGACAGGAGGTAGATGACTTAAAAGAGCAAGATAGCAGGTGGATGATGCACAAACACACGTTTAAATAGAAATCGGAGTTTTATTTAAACAGAGGAAAATGTGCATTTGTAAGAATGAGAGCAAGTGAGAGAAGGTCTGTTATAAATAGACAAGCACCATTTCTTTGTTCTCTTATTGTTACACATGCCCACAGATCCTAATAAGCAATGGATCCATGCAATGAATATAACAACTCCATAACAAATGTTAGAAGGAACTATCCAATCTACTAATTCCTTACCTCAAGTTATGAATTCAAGATTTTTTTGTAATCTTTCTACCCCACTATAGTGTAATTAATTTATTTTACATAGAATAACTAACCACCCTAAATAAGAAAGGACCTCTGACTAATGTCTTCATCAATATGTTTATGAGCCATCTATTGAAAAGTCAAGATTTCCTCAGGCTCTTTTAAAAATTAGATTCAGGTCTGGGCTACCCCTTTCAATTTGAAACCTGGCAGCCTAAAATAGAAGCAAAATTAAACTTTGGAAATTGTGATCTGTCTATACAGCTATTTCTAGGAAATTACATCACAACTTTTGCAGCATTAATGAGAACTTCAGATGGCAACATCATACTTCCAGAACAGGTGAATGAATACTCCCAGTTCTCTAAGCCAAAGCCTTTATCCCTCTTATGAAACCAGCAATGGAGCAAGAAACAAATATGAGAATCATTGTGAGTTCCCTCCCTGGAAGCAATTCTGATTTGACTATATCACTTTTCTAATGCCCATTATACAACAGCCAGGTACTCCTGTGATTACAGGGAACATCCCTTCTGCCCTGCTACCCCTGCATGAAAGTTTCCTCAGTTGTCTGAACTTGGGGTAGTTCCGCTTTGGTTTTCACTTTATTCTATGACTAGTGTAGTTTTTGAAGTTAGTAATAAAATAAAATAAATAAATGCACCCAAAGCACTAATATAAATTATTGTGAAGTGACAGGTGTTACTTTGATTGATTTACAAATTTAGAATTGGGAAGTTGAGAAATGAAGGATATTGTCTTTGTTTTCATGATTTTTTTCTCCTCATATAGCATCTAGCAGAATTCTAAGCACACAATAAGTGCACAATAAATTCCTAATGATTGCTTTTCTACTAAATGTACAAATAGATGACTCTACAGATTACTCCCCAGTCAGAGTGCTTTTTTTTCAGCATGATCCATATCTAATCAGAAAATACCCAGTCCCAAACCAAAGCTGGAGAATAGAGACCTTCACAATTTATCCTGTATTCTTTCCTTAATAAATAAGTATTTATTTGCCTGTTTTTCCTAGATTGGGTGAAGGGAAGTCCTGCTTATTGGCACAGGGTAACCTATAATTTGGGTCTAGATATGTATGTTGTAGACTCTCAAGCAATTAACAAATTACTTATTGTAACTGGCATATCAATCTAAAAGCAAATTATGATCATTTGCTCCACAAAGAATAGAACAGAATTGAATTGAATAGGAGTAAAATAGAGGTAGAAAACAGGGTCTTCATCCATTAAAAACAGATGAGACATACTGGCTAACATAAATACCCACTTTTCTGATCCTGTAGCTCCACTGACAATGAAATATAAAACAGTTAACAAATGTTACATTCCAAAAACTAAATTTTAAATTAAAAGCTCTGACATATCACATCCTGACCAAGTTCTTGCTCTATAAGTTTCATCCCTAATTCTGCAATATCCCATGTAGTTTAATGACAAAAGTCTCCAAATATTAACAAAATCCTTTATTCTATTCATTTTTTAAAACATAAACATATGCAAAAAAAGATACAACACTATATATGAAATTCAATCTCAAAAAGACCACAGAAAAATAAAGTGAAATTATGGCTGGTGTGTATTTTTTTCTTTATACATTTTTATATTTCAAAAATTTCTCAAACAAAAAAATAATATTTGTAATAAACAAATGCTTTGTAGATTCTCTTAGGAAAAAGCCAACAAACAGAAAATAATAATATGTTGTTACAAATCCAAAAAGGTTTCAAATTCCTACTTTTGATATTAGGGCACCCTGATTATCAAAATCATGTTTAACTTTTCCTTGTGGGATTACTTCATATATTATCTAAGTCATTGCTACTGAAAAGCTAACATACCCAGAATGCTCTGAGGGACTGTGTATTTGTAATTTTGGTCTTCTGCTTACATGAGAGTAAGAAAGGACAAGTGAAGGAGACTCTACTAAGGATTTCTTAAAATTTTCAGCAAATCAGGGTGCCTGGGTGGCTCAGTTGGTTAAGCATCACTTCAGCTTAGGTCATGATCTCTTGGTTCATTAGTTCAAGTCCCACATAAGGCTCTGTGCTGATAGCTTGGAGCCTGGAGACTGCTTCAGATTCTTTGTCTCCCTCGCTCTCTGCCCTTCCCTGCTCACACTCTGTCTCTGTCTCTCTCTCTCTCTCAAAAATAAATATTAAAAAAAAGTAAAAGAAAATTTCAGCAAATCAATTCAATTTCCCAAAGAAACCCAAAACAGGGTCAGTACCATTTTTACCTAAGTCATTCTACCTGCACCCAAGATCCAAAACTGCCTGCTGAGTCATTAGGTTTTCATGTTAAGTGTATGTTATTAAAAGAGAAAGAATAAAACCCATGTGATAATCTCAGTAGATGAAGAAAAATATAACATCTATTCACAATAAAAATTCTCAACAAGTTGAATTAAGAGGGAACATACCTCAACATGATAAAGTCCCTATATGAAAAACCCACAGCTAACATCATATTCAATGGTGAAAAACTGGAAGCTTTTCTTTCCTCTAAGGTCAAAAAGAAGACAAGGATGTTCACTCTCATCACTTTATTCAACATAGTACTGGAAGTCCTAGTTGTAGCATTCAGACAAAAAAAAAGAAAAGTTCTCCAAATTACAAAAGAAAAAGTAAGACTGTTACGATTTGCAGGTATCATGATACTATATATAGAAAACTGTAAATATTCCACCAAAAAACTATTAAAACTAATAAATAAATTCAGTGAAGTTGCAGGGTATGAAATTAAAATACAGAAATCTGTTGCATTTCTATACATTAACAGTGAGGTACCAGAAAGAGAAATTGAGAAAACAATCCCATTTACAATTACATCAGATAAATAAAATACCTAGGAATAATCTTAACCAAGGAGGTGAAAGACCTAAAAAATATAAAACACTGTTGGAATAAACTGAAAACAACACAAATGGAAAGATATATACCATGCCCACGGATTGGGAGAATTAATATCATTGAAATATCTATACTACCCAAAGTAATCTACAAAACAATTGCCATTTTTCACAGAACTAGAATAAATAATCCTAAAATTTGTACAAAACCACAAAAGACCTCAAATATGCAAAGCAATCTTGAGGGGAAAGAAAAGCAGGAGGCATCAGAATCCCAGATTCCAAGAAATACTACAAAACTACAGTAATCAAAACAGTAGGGTACTGGCACAAAAATAGGCATACATGTCAATGGAACAAGACAGAGAGTCCTGAAATAAATGCTTATATGGTCAAGTAATCTATGAAAAATGAGGCAAGAATATATAATGGGAGGAAAAAATAATATACAATGGAGGAAACAGTCTTTTCAATAAATGGCATTGGGAAAATTGGTCAGCTACATTCAAAAGAATGAATCTGGATCACTTTCTTATACCACACAGAAAAGCAAACTCAAAATGGATTAAATACCTAAATGTGAGAACTGAGATCTCTTGTGCCAGACCTGTGGAGAAACCTCAGATAGGTCAAAACAGACAAACACAAATTCTGCTACCTCTGAAAACAGGTACCCACATGAAGAATATGAGTGTTAGCTTCAAGACAATTGGTGTACCAGGGTGGAGGATGCGGCAAAGCTAACTGAAACACCACAAAGCTCTACTTCCATGTTTAAGCTGCCTCTTCTTTGACTCAATTATTGGTTGATTGCTATAAACCTTTGTTTACTTTCCAGTTCCAAAAAAATTGGGTTTGATAGTTTTCACTCACTTTTTAATGTTTATTTGGAGATATTGGCCCTTGGAGTATCCTCCTCCACCATTTTTACTTTTTAATCATTTTGTTAACGTAGCAGATGGGTGGTGGGATATAGTCAGGAAGAGGTGAAGGAATGATCAAAGGTCATATGACTTAAGTTTGCTTATACATTATTTTAACAATTATGAATCATTCCCACTATGGTGAATACATCAAGAGGTTTAACAGATGTGACTCTCATGATAGTTCATATCATTGAAGGCCAAGTCATCTTTTGGGTTGTAACATTAGTAATAAAAGGATGAGAAGACTATGTGAATCTATACACAGAGAATCTATTAACAGAAGAAATCATAGGTCTAATCAGATTAGGAAGAGAATTTAGAGGTATAAAAAACATTATACTGCAGTTTGGGGGCCTCTGGAACCACATTCTAATGTATGAAAGGAAGAAGGAAGAAACAGAATTGGACACAAAGTAAAGTCAAACTGTGATGCAGACCTAACAATTTTGGTCAATTCCACCAGGAACTCTGTAGCATATATGGCCTTTTGGATTTGGGTCATGGTGGACCACAATGACTAGGCCTTTCTACCCCACCTCAGTCATTGGCTATGGGCTCCCCCTAGAAGAATATGATTTCAGACAGATGATTCTCTGCAGGTGAGTAACTACCTAGAACTGCTAACAGCTGACACAATAAGTCCTTTGCAGGGTCTCAATGATACATCTCTGAGAAGCCTATAAGCAGAATTGCTAATCAGTATTAGGTACATGTTAATATAACTGGAATCATTCCCTATGTAAAAAGCACTATGAAGACAAGCGTATAGTACAAAGTTTAAATTGATGCCTAAATATCAATAGAGATATATATTATAAAAGATAATTCCATTTCAAAGCCTTTTACGGGTGCTTCTTAAGAAAGTAGATTTTAAGTCAACATAAGTTTCAAAGAAAAATTTTTAAAACTTGATAATGGAAGGAAGGTCTGTAGAGAAGGAATTATACTAAGATGGGAGATATCAATATATTATTTAACCACAATTTTTGCTTGCCTGTTTTTTCCAAAATATGATCTGGGGACAGAAGAGATGCAGTCTTCTCACTGAAAATTTCTTTAGGTATACCACATTAGAAGCCTACATAGCATCTTACTTTCGTTATTTCAATTCATTACCCTTTTCAATCATAAAACTAAATATGAATGTACTCCTCTGTTAGTCATAAAATGGCATTAAGAACACATAATCCATATTAAATCCCTGAAGACAGTTATTCTCATTTTAATGGCCATGCCAAATAGGATTCTAAAAAACAGCATATCTAAAATATGTCATTGCAGATCAAAAGATTAGAAAAGTATCATAATAAACACAATGCTTCTTCCTTATTTATTATGGAAAATGCACAGAAATATTAAAGTTAAAAAACACCTGTCATTACTAGTTAACAATGGTATTATGCTAGAATATCAATGAGTTTTGATTTCAAAATTAGTAATTTCTGTCTTCTAAGTCTTTAAGTCTTCTATTTGTCTTGCTATGTAGTGTTATGATAGACCACTTATGTATTCTTTATCATTAGACGTGCACTCTAAGAAAAACCTAAAGAATAAGTAAATGTCTCTTTTCTAAAAATGCATCTGGAGGGTTTTAAGGATAAGGTTATTAACTTGTCTCTCACATTTCTTTGTAGCTGAATGGAAAATGCCAAGACTCTTAGAACACTGGCTCATTTATAAGACTGAATTTGCCAATGAAATTGATATAACCCTTAACAGATTTCCCCCCTCAATTTTCAGTTTTTTGCCAAATAGCTTTATGATCTCATGCCAATACTCTAAAGGCTTCATAAAAATTGAGAAGGGGAATTTTGGCCCAAATCAAGAAGCTACTACAGTATATCAATTCCTGGGACAGGGGTGCTTGGGTGGCTCAGTCGGTTGTGTCCAACTTCAGCTCAGGTCATGATCTCATAGTTTGCAAGATCGAGCCCCACATTGGGCTCTCTGCTCTCAGAACAGAGCCTGATCTGGATCCTCTGTCCCTTCATCTCTCTCTGCCTCTCTCCCACTTGTGCACTCACTCTCTCTCTCTCTCAAAAACAAACATTAAAAAATGTTCCTGGACCAAGTAGTCCTCACTTATGGTACATTATATTCATCTAAATCTATATGAAGGATTACACATAAACAAAGGTTGAGGAAAACCTAGGCAGTACTAATTATTATAGTCTAACAGGAACACCAGATGGAGAAAAGTCTTCTCAAGTCAATAAACAGAACCATTTTCAAATTTATAGGAATGATGTGATCAGTAACACACAGGTACAAAAACTTCTTGGTACAGGAAGGAGTAATAGTTTTGTTTCCCTAGAATTATCCAATAGTACAAGAAGATGTTGCTTGGAGCTCCATAAAGTACTCCTCTTCCAATAGAACACTTTCTCCATTTTAATTTTAGAAATGTCTACTTTGCATGAAAACAAGGGAAAAGATTCAGTCAGCCATTCAAGAAATAGTTTTAGTGCATCTACTATGACAAGGAATAGACCAATGTATAATTATTTAATAAATAAAAAGTTGACAGATGGTATGGAGAAGGACAAAGCAAAGAAACAGTAACTGATATGGTAGAGTAAGGGGAAGTGTTGACTCACAGACCAGAGAGCCTCATAGGGAACACAGTCAGGAATAGGATGATCCAGGAGTCCAGAAATCCCAGAGTCCTTTCAGAGACACTGTTGTAAACAGGACAGAGGACATCATGGGGCTCATCCAGATAATCTCAGAACACATATCAGAGGTGAAGTTAGGATACTAAGGGGTCCAGAGAGTGGTGGATCAGTCCTGATTTTGTGGAGGCCTCCCCATAATGAAATAGAACATGTGTTTTTTTTTAACACCTTAGAAACAGACAAGAGCCTATTAAATAAAAACCAAAGGAAACATTTTTACAATTGTAAATAAAGCCTCGCACAGACACTATTTGAGAGATTGCAAAGGTTTGTGGCACACTGACAGACTGTTCTTAAATTCTTTTTTTCTTAAAAAACTGTGCAAGTTCATGGGGTTAGAAATTGCAGATAAAGTTTACTTAATGTCTTACAGATATTTTGCTGGATAGCACAATATAAAGCAGAGTAATCATGTTTAGTTCACATTTATTCTTGAGTTTCTACTATATTTTACTGTCCGCCTACATAAAAGCAAGTAACCTGAGCATTGGCTAGACTTTATTGTGGCATTCTTCAGTAACTTTTATATACTGTTTCCTTACATAATTTGAGATGCAATAATGATTTTTGTTATAAATTTCTTCATAAATATTCTTACTGATGGATGACGCATTTATTTAAGCATCAGTGGACAAATAAAGTTATCCACGGGTGACTAACAACCTTGAATAAATACCACTTCACTCAGTTGCTATCCATAGCACCTAAGAAATGCAATTACATGCTGGGACCTATTATCCCAATTAATGGACTGTTTTATATTCACTGTGCATTATACTTGAAACACTTTAGAGGCCTGGCCTTCACTTAGCTACAGGCAAAGTAAAATTTATAACAAATAACCAAGAAAAGGCTTTCATTTACTTACCAAGATATGTACCGTGTAATTATACTTTAAGCATAACTAGGCAGGACTCAAAAATGCCCTTTGATTTAAACCACAATAAAACTATATTTTAAAAACCGTAACAAATACAAGTTTGTAATGAACAAGTCATCATGGGTTGCTGCAATAGTGGAGGTTTCATTATCAACTATGTCTATCTTTCCCTTCTTGTAAGGATATGGCCAAAGGTTAAACTTGATTATTATTTATTATATTCAGAGAGATTCTCATTATTCCAGGCATTTGAACTAAAAGAGCAGCAATACACGGAGGTCTTCCACTAGCTGGCTGGGTGAACAAATAAAATAGTCTGCTAAGAAGTACACAATTCCTTGTTGTGTTGCTACTTTGTAAAATGTCAGCCTTAGGCTATGTTTTACCACAATGGAATTTGACCACTGAAGTTTAACTCTACTCCCTCTGGTGGTTTCCAAAGCCGTATTACCAAAGCTATAAAATAAAACACAGTTGTAATTCTTCTCCTTATTGTAAGAAGCATTGATCGCCTCTGATTGTATATTATAGCAAAGGGGCAGTCTATTACATAAATTTATTGCATTTTCTTCCTGATAATTACTGGAAGTTATTGAACAAGGCAGGGAGTTATAGCCAGTAAATTCCTGCTCTAGCTGAGAAAGCAAATCTACAGATTTAGTGGATCTGAACAGCTGTAAACAAAACATCCTGTTTACAATATACTTGAAATGTACATATACAGTGCATCTGAAATTATTTTTAAAATCATACTCTCAATTACACAAATACAGAATTTAAATATGAACTGTAGCAAAGTGCCATGCTAAATATATCATCTTTGTTTTTTAAAACCAATTTGACAACACTTATAATGTCAAAAGTCAAACCATTTGAACTTGCTATTTCACATTCCTAAGAGAGATGGATTTGGTTATTTTTTTAAAATTTGTCATGGGTAGTAAACATATCATCTATTGTCATATTATTTTTTGCACTTATAAATATTCATGTCTCTAAACTCATCCTTGTTTAGCAGAAAAACTGTCCAATAATCAAAAATATAGCCAATTTAAAAAACATCAAGGTTACTGAAAGAAAAAGATACAAGTTAAGGGACGACTGGGTGCCTCAGTTGTTTAAGCATCCGACTCTTGATATTGGCTCAGATCATGATCTCACAGATTCCTGAGTTGAAGCCCCGTGTCAGGCTCTGCATAGAGCCTGCTCAGAATTCTCTCCCTCCTTCTCTAGCTGCCCCTCCCCCCTTAAAATAAATGAACATCAAAAAATCATAAAAAACAGGATGATGGTCATGGCGGAGGGCACTTGTGGGGAAAAGCACTGGGTATTATATGGAAACCAATCTGACAATAAACTATCATAAAAAAATCACAAAAAACATACAAGTTAAAATGCAATACTTTCTCTTCTGTAAAATACATAAAAGGGGACAAACATAAGAAATGAAAAGATATTAAAATAAATATGTAAAATATATCAATATAAATATGTAATATATAAATATCCAATCCATACTATACTAAGTCTTAAATAGGGGCGCCTGGGTGGCTCAGTCGATTAAGTGTCTGGCTTCGTCTCAGGTCATGATCTCAGGGTTCATGGGTTTGAGGCCACGTCGGGCTCTGTGCTGACGGCTAGCTCAGAGCCTAGAGCCTGCTTCAGATTCTTTGTCTCCCTCTCTCCCTGACCGTCCCCTGGTTATACTGTTTCTCTCTGTCTCTCAAAAATAAATTTTAAAAAACATAATAAATAAATAAAGTTATATGTGTGTAACAGTCAACAAAATATACATTAGAAATCAGCTATCACTAGTCACTATCTTATTTATATATTCTAAAATCTCACAGTTTAGATAATTCCTGTCTGATAATGGAAGATTAATTCTTACAAGGTCAACAATTCTACAGTTAACACCTTGGGGGAAAAGAATGTCTGATGACACTGGAGAACAAGCAGAAGCAGGCAGATACTTTAGAAAAATTACACTTAGAAGGAAAGGGCAAAGGTTGAGTTTTCATATTTTAGAACTTTTTGCCTGAAAGAACACACTAGGCAGTCCCATATGAGGTTGATAAAGTTGAATAGAAAACCCAAAACCATTATGACTTGAAACAAATAAGAGTGTTAGGAGCAATGAGAGTAACTAGAAAGTGAAGGCAGTATCTAATAAAGAAGAAAGCCACAGAGAGGAGTCCCTAAACTCAGTGTTCAAAATCTTCCTATATCTCTAGATGACCTCTGAATTACATAAGTGTGACACAAATTGTAAGTATGTCAACTATCACTAAAACAACTAAACAGAGATTTCAACTCCCGGCCACCACAGGGGAGACAGAGTTAGGAGTATGAGTCCAGCAATGTTAACTGCCTGTTGTGACAAAAACAACAAAAATCAGTACTCTTATGAAGAATACAACAGAATTTAGAATTTCTGGATTGTATCATTTATAATGTCTGGGATATAATCTAAGAATCCTAGACATATAAATCAAGAAAATGTGACCCATACCCAAATGAAAAGGGAATCAACTGAAACTATATCAAGATGACCCAGATATTGGAATTAACACATAAGAATTTTGGGGCACCTGGGTGGCTCAGTCAGTTGAGCATCCAACTTCAGCTCAGGTCATGATCTCACAGCTTGTGTGTTCAAGCTGTGCACTGGGCTCTGTGCTGACAGCTCAGAGCCTAGAGCCTGCTTCCGATTCTGTGTGTCCCTCTCTCTCTCTGCTCCTCCCCTGCTCATAATCTGTCTCTATCTCTCGAAAATAAATAAATATTAAAAACAATTTAAAAAAGAATTTTAAGTAGCCATTATAATTATGCTCAAAAACATAAAATGAAATATATCTGTAAGAAATTATTTCTAGAAAAATCCCAGCAAAGACACAGAAAACGATTCTTAAAAAGCCAAAGAGAAATTGAGAAAAGAAAATATAATTTCTGAGAAAGTAATTCACTTAATTGGATTTATTACTATCAGATAGGAGATGACAGAAGAAAAAGCCAATGAACATGAAGATAGATCAACAGAAATTATCCAACCTAAGGAACAGAGACAAAAATTACTGAGTCTCAATAAGCCCTAGGGATAATATCAAAAGGTTAAATATGCATGTAAATGGAGTACCAGAAAAAGAAAGGAGAGAAATAAAATGGGTTGGGAAAACAAAACATTTAAAGAAAAATAACCTAAAAATCTCTCAGATTTGGTGAAAAGCATAAGTGCAAAAACTCACAAAACTCAGAAAGTCCCTTACAAGTTAGACAAGGAAAACATACCAAGGCATATCATATCATTTGCTTTAGAAAAAAAACAGATGTAAATAGAAAATCCTGAAAACAACAAATAAAAATAATAAATTACACAGAAAGAAACATTTTTACAAATTATTGCTGATTTTTCATGAGAAACAATGAAGGCAGAAGATAGTACAATGACATTTTGAGATAATGAAAAACAAAACTAATTTCCCATAAAGAAAATTCATCAGAGGCACCTGGGTGGCACAGTGGGTTAAATGTCTGACCTTTGGTTTTAACTCAGATCATGATCTCATGGTTTGTGGGTAGAATAGCCATCCCAGATCCCCGCATCATCCCCCCATCAGGACTGTGAGCTGATGGTACAGAGCTTGCTTGGAATTCTGTCTCTCCCTTCTCTCTGCTCCTCCCCTACTTGTGCTTGCTTTTTCTCAATGTAAATAAATACACCTAAAAAAATTTTTTTTAACTCATCAGGTTGAAGGGAAATGATACCGGATAGAAATTTAACTCTTCAGATACTAAATAAGAACACTAGAAAAGAAATATATGAGTAAATGTAAAAGAATATTTTTTGTCTTACTTTAAAATATATATGACCATTTAAAGCAAAATTGTAATATTGTATTGCAAGATATGTAACACACATGACAACCTTAGCATAAATGATTACTAGAACTAAATAGTAAATTTAGCATGATTATAGGGAACAAGGCTAATGTACAAACATCAGTTTCACTTTTACAGACTAGTAGCATTTAGAAATGAAAATACCTAATGCAATTTTATTCAAAAATTGTCATGAAAACATTTTGGGAATAAATTTAACAAAAGATAGGCAAAACCTCTGCACTGATACTATGAAATATTAAAGAGAGATTAAAGATCTTAAAAAATAGAGAGATCTACTATGCTCATGGATTGGAAAGACGACATAAAGACACCAATTCCTACAAAGTTACATTTATTTATACATACTTCTAATATTCTATATCTATAAATCTAAGGCTTATGAATTATACATAGGTATATGACATAGATATTATATGCTTCTCTATATATTATATGTCTATACATCTACCTATTTATCTCTCTCTCTTTCTATATATATATATATATATGTATCATCTCTCTCTCTGTCTCCATCTCTTTACACACACACACACACTACCCCAGGCCTTTTATAGAGTTTGATAAATTGTAAAATTTATGTGGAGTTGCAGAAGGCCTAGATTATCTAAAACAATCTTACAAAAGAATAAATTTGGAGGGCTTCTACTACCTAATTACAACATTTAACTATAAAAACTGGAATCAAGACAATAGAATGCTGCCATAAGAATAAACAGAGTTCCCAAAACTACACCCGCATTATATGGTCTATTGAATCTTGACAAAGCCACCAAAGCAATCCAATAGATGCTGCTAGAATAACCTACCTCACCTCACACACAAAAATTAAGATAGGCCATAGACCCAAAGAAAAACTAAAACTATAAAATTTGTAGTAGAAAATGCAGAAGAAAATTCTTGTGACTTGAGGGTTAGCAAGGGTTTTTGTTACACATGACACAAACAGCAGTAATAATAAAAGAAAATGGTGATGAATTTGAGACTTCATTAAATGTAAGACCTCTGCTTGCTGAAAGACACAGTTAAGGAAATGCTTGCCCAAAACACAGGCTGGTAGAAAATATTTATAAGGCATAACATGATAAAGGACTCATCTAGAATGTATAAAGAACACCTGTAACTCAAAAAGACAAAAAGCATTTTTAAAAGACAAAAGACTTAGACTGACCTTTCACCAACAAAGGTATACAAATGGCCAATAAGAACATGACAAAATGCTCAACATCATTCATTAACCACCGGGAAAATGCAAATTAAAACCACAACAATACACCATTACACGCTCTCCAGAATAGTTACAATTAAAAGACTTGACAACATCAAATGTTGACAAAGATGTAGAGTAACCAGAAGTCTCATACAGTGTTAGGAATGTAAATGACAATAACTGCTTTAGAAAAGCATTAGGCCCTATGTTTGCACTCATAGGTCTAACAGAAAAATAGGAGAAACCTAATGGAGGACCAGGGGGAGGGGAAGAGGGAAAGAGAGTTGGGGAGAGAGAGGGACCCAAACCTTGAGAGACTACTGAATACTAAAACGAACTGAGGATTGAAGGGGGAGGGGGGAAAAGAGGTGGTGGTGATGGAGGAGGGCATTTGTGGGGAAGAGCACTGGGTGTTGTATGGAAACTAATTTAACAATAAATTACTTTAAAAAAAAAAAAAGAAAGAAAAGAAAAGCATTAGGCCCTGAGCACTTGGGTGGCTCAATCAGTTGAGCCACTACCTTTGGCTCAGGTCATGATCTCAGGGTTCATGAGTTCAGTCTGCATCCATCTCTGTACTGACAGCTGAGCCTGGAGCCTGCTTCAGATTCTGTCTCCCTTGGTCTCTGACCCTCCCCCACTCATGTACTCTGCCTCTCTTTCTCTCTCAAAATAAATAAACATTAGAAAAAAGTGTTTTTGGAAAAAAAAGCATCAAGTATTTTTTAAAATAAAACTAAACATATGGTATCACCCAGAAATTCTACTTCTAGGTATTTACCCAAGAAAAAGGAAAATAGGTGTTCACAAAATGACCTACTATAACGTTCAAAGTAGCTTTATTCATAATATCTAAAATCTGGAACTAATTCAGGTGTCTGTGACCAGAAAAACAGACAAACTGAAATATATTCATACAAAAGATTTATACTCAGTAATAGAAGGGAATAAACCTCTGATAAATACAACATGGATGGATCTCAAAAACACTGATCTGAATGAAACAAGCCTTACACAAAACAGTAGAAAATCTAATGTTTACATGAAATTCAATAACAGACTAAATTTATGGTAGAAAAAAATCAGGCAAATGACTTCCTGGGGTATTAGATGCAGAGACTGACTCAGAAGGGACATGCAGGAATTTTCTGAGGTAATGTTAACATCCTGTACGTTCATGAAGTTATATTCATGATTAGGTCATACAAGTGTATGCCTTGTTTAAAACTTAGCATATGTTCATTTAAGATCTGTGTATCTCATTGTAGGTCAATTTTTCTCTCAAAAGAAAAAAATATATAACCATATATTGAACTCTAGCTAATGATATTCATGCTGAAACGTTTAGGGATAAACTATGCTGATGTCAACTTATTCTGAAATTCATCAGAAAATAAGGTAGTTTGATGCATCAATAGAGGAATGGTAAGATAGATAAATGTGTGATAAAGCAAATATGGCAAAATTATTATTGTAAAATTGTGGTAAACAGGTGACCAATATATTATTCTTTCTACTTTCCCACATGTTTGAAATTTTTCAAATTTTTAAGTGTTGGAAAAAATATATGATTGAAGAGACTTGGTCTTTTAATTACCTATTACTAATTAGCAACCTATCCCAAAATTTGGTAACTTAAAATATCAACCATTTTACTTTATCTTGTGATTTTGGGTCAGGAATACAGAAAGGGTTTTGGCTTAACAATTCTGCTTCATGTGCTGTTGACTGGGATCACTTTAATAGTCAGTAGCTAAAGTGATCTGGAAGATACAAGATGGTTTCACTCACCTGCTTGGTAACCTGACAGGATTGGCTAGAAGGCTGGGGGTAGCTGGGCACCACTCCCTTTTTATGTTGTCTCAAGAGCTCTCCTACTGATCTTGCTACCCATATAGTTGGGCTTCTTACGTGATAGTTCAGGGTTCTAAGAAATCATTGTGGAAGCCCTCTTAATGGTTAGACCGTTATATTTTGTTAGTCAAAACAATCACAAACCACCTCAAATTTAAAGAGAAGAATACCAAATAATTTGTATCTTTAATCTGCCGAACTTTAAGGGCTTTAGCTGAAGCAATGTTGGTATTTAAGTGTTTCAACTATTGAATACAAATTTATTGACTTCCCATTCATTTTAAGTGGCCAGGATTCAGTAGACACGTGGTTTGAAAACAAGATTCTTATCTTCAATGAGCTTACAGTTTAGGTTGATAGGGGGAGGAGTAAATATAAACTTCCAATACAATATGATCATTATTTTAATGGAGGTTTATAAAGGGCAGCTGGGAATGTAAAGAAGGGAGCAGAGCAGGGAGGAGTCAGGGAAATTTTACTAGAAGAGAAAAAAACTCAGTTGACTCTAAGAGCAGTAGTGAAAATTTGCCATATGGATATTAAGATGGTATTCTGTAAACGGAAAAGCATGTTACCTAGAAATCCTTTCCTGTCCTTTTTAACTACTACCCAGATAATACTCTCCACTCCCTTTGTGTCCCACTATACTGACACATATTTCTATCATAGCACTTACGTCATCCATTGTGTTGGGGCACCCGGGTGGCTCAATTGGTTAAGTGGCCAACTTCTGCTCAGGTCATGATCTCACAGCTTGTAGGTTCGAGCCACGTGTGGGACTCTGTTCTGACAGCTCGGAGCCTGGAAGCCTTCTTTGGATTCTGTGTGTCTCTCTCTCTCTGTCTCTCTCTCTCAAAAATAAATAAGCATTAAACATTTTTTTAAATCATCCGTTGTGTTTATTTACACATGTATCTCCCCTATTAGAGCACAAGTCCCTTGACGGCAGAGAAAGTCACTTATCTCTGTAACTTCAATGAGTCAAAGAAGCTCTCAATAAATTATTATGAAGGAGATTAAAAAAGAATAATCGACTTAGCAGTTCTGACTTATTTTGGGGGGACAAATTAAGGGGATGTTTTAGCCTGTAACTTCACAAAATTGTCAAGGCATATGACTTTAGGCATAGAGCTGGAAACGTTCTTGAAGTCCATCTCAAAGTGGGAAAAGAGATGCATTTTAGTATTATAAAAGTGTCTCTATAGAGAGAGCCAAAGGGAAAGAGGCCTCCTTTGAAGCTCTACCCCCTTGTTGTGGTACTTCCTCTTCTCCATTCAAAAAAAGCATGAAAGGAGTATCTTGCGATGAGCACCTGGTAATGTATGGTGTTGTTGAATCACTAAATTCTACACCTGGAACTAATATTACACTGTATGTTAACTACGTGGAATTTAAATAAGTTAAAAAAAAAGTAAAGCCCCAATCTTCAACAACAACAAAAAAAGCATGAAAGTTAAAGAACTGGAAACATTTCTATAAATGAATTAATAAATGAAAAACATAAAGCAAATGATAAAATAACTGAATGGCAAAATTAATTCCAGTATGGGAAGGAGAGGCACTAGATAGGCAAATCCCTCTGTTTTAATTTCTAAAAATTAAAGCAAATAAAAAGCTAACAAATGTCCTATCAACTTAGGTGAAAACAGCTTATTTCCCCCTCTTGATTCTCTGCTTGCAAAATGTAGTCAGACTATGAATAACATCTTCAAAGTTCCGTAGTAAGACAGACAAAAGCAGAGTCCTTTTTTCAACAAGGCCTTCATCAAATGTTTTCATGTTAGATTCCCACATGAGCAAGGACAGTCTCAGTCATTTCCCTGTCTAGTCAGCAATATGAAAACCTGTAACAGACTCATCCCTCCCAAATTTCAGCTTTACCTGATACCAAAGCCCTTGTAGTAAACCATTACTAAAGAGAGAAAATAATCACTCCTAAGCTCAAGAAGTCTCCTCAAGGCCATTCTGATAACCCCAATTATAGGAAGAGCCCAGCCTGAGAAAGCAAGTGTGCAATTTTCACATAGTTGAAATATTCAGAAACACTGTCACTGACAGCAATTGATGCTGTAATAAACAAGGACACTTGTGATGGGCAAGTAAGAATTGTGGTGGACAAAAAAAAAAAAAAGTAAATACAAACATAATTAATCAGTGAGTTAATAATAGCCCTCACTTTAATGAGAGCCCCAATTGCTTCTTCTATGGATCTTTCATTTCCATCTTTCTCTCCTATGTATATAATTTGCATGCACATTTCCCCTGGTTGTGAATTTTTTTTCATATTGACACAATCATGTTTTCATTTGAATGAACATTTATCTATATAGCACATATGCTTAGGACCAAAACTGAAGAAAAACAAAAAGGAATTTTGATATATTTTCCAAACTTCTTTTGTCGATAATGGAAATTATTAAAATTGTTTTATTATTATGCATGGCAAGCTTCCCTAAGCGTTGTTGGCTTAACAAATATGTATGTCATTTTTACTTTACATTTATTGACACGTCATATTACTTTGGAGAAGATAAAGCATTTATCTTTAGTACAAAGCCTTTATTGCCATAATATTTCACAAGTGACTTGCCAATTTCCTCTATTATCATAAAATCCAAATTATTCCTGATGATCACCCAACTCAGAAGTAAAGACAGAATAAAAGGCACTATATTAAAGGAAAATATAAAACAATTCATCATTGTCCCAGCTTGATTTTTTAATATAAACAACCTTAGATAAAATATTTAGAATTGTGCCCTATTAATCTTTGTTTTTAAATAAAACAGGCCTATAATGTCTTAAGATCTGATATCCCTAAAAATCTTTCCTCCCCAAATATTTACATGTATTTTCTGCTCAATGCATATTCAGATATAGGGAATTAGTTTTACATTATAAGAGCTAAGTTCCTATAATGTGCCAGGTACTATTTTAGTTGTTTCAAATAATAATCCTAACAATATTAGTAATGGCAGATAACATTCAACAAGGGTTTACTATATGTCCTATATTATTCTAGGTGCTACCATTCACTTAACAGTCCTATGAGATAGCATAATTATTACACTTTTACAGATGAGAATATTGAAACACATCAGGATTAAGGAACTCATGACACCAAAAATATAAACAACAACAAAAAAATGCTTTTGTTCTTCAAAGGACACCAACAAGAAAGTAAAAAAGATAACCCACAATATGGGAGAAACTTTGCAAGTCATATATCTGATAAGGGGCTTGTATCTTGAATATGTAAAGAACACTCACAATTCAATAATATAAGACAAATAACTAGAAAATGGGGAAAGGTCTTGAATAGATATTTCCCCAAGGAAGATATATAAATGACATTATTCATCATGGAAATGCAAATCAAAGCCACAATGAAATACCATTTCACATCCACTAGGGTGGCTGGACAAAAAGTCAGATAATAACAAGAGCTGACAAGGATGTAGAGAAATTAAAACCCTCATGCAATTCTGGAGAACCATGTAAAGTACAGCCTTTTTGGAAAACAGTCAGGAATTTCCTCAAATGATTAAACACAGAGTTACTCTATGACCTAGCAATTCCACTCCTGGCATTTATATACCCAAGATAAATAAAAGCATATGCTTACACAAAAACTTATTTACAAATGTTTATAGCAATATTATTCATAATGGCCCAAAAATGGAAACAACCAAAATGCTCATCAGCTAACAGATGTATAAACAAAATTTGATACATCTGTATAATGGAGTATTATTCTGTCATAAAAAGGAATGAAACTAACTCATGCTAAAACATGGATGAGTCTTGAAAACATTATGTTAAATGAAAAGAAGCCAGTCACAGAAGACCACATATTGTATGATTCCATTCATACGAAACATTCAGAAAAGGGAAATCTACAGAGACAGAAAGTAGATTAGTGGTTGCTTATGGCTAAGGCCAGGGAGGGGAGTGGGGCAGGATTGGGATAATAATGAAAGGATATGGGAGTTTCTTTTTGTGGCAATGAAAATGAAAATATTCTAAAATTCACTGTGGAGATTGCTGCACATATCTGTGAATATACAAAAAACAATTTAATTGTAATTGTAAACTTTAAATGAGTGAACTGTATGATATGAATTATATGTCAATAAAACTTTTTTAAAAAAAGATTAAATAACTTGTTCAAGATTCCACAACTGGTAAGTGAGAGAACTGATATTTGAATTCATACAGCTGGGTCCCTGAGTTCAAACTTTTAGCTATAATACCTTTAGAGTCTCGTGTGTTTTCCTTTGCTTAATGTTTACAATAACCCAGAGAAGTGGATACTGTTAATAAATGTATTTTATAGGTAAACTATAAATGAATATATAGCCATGGTTTCTGTCTTCAGAGAATCTTTAATTTAGCATGGAGGAGATATATACGTTAAACAAGCTAAATATAACGCAAAGCAAAATGAAATGAATATTGTAATAGAGGTATGGAATGTTGGTGTAAAAAGTAAAGAATAAAAGAATTTGCTGTATGAAATTGTTGCTGGAGCATATTCAAAACATTTAGTCCATAAAGCACTAGTACTCTGAAGTGACCAAAAAGTGAAACAAGTCAGGCAGAGAAGGACAGAGACCGTATTTTTTCACTCATAGGTCTAACAGGAGAAAGTTAACAGAGGACCATGGGGAGGGGAAGGGGGAAAAAGAGTTAGGGAGAGAGAGGGAGGCAAATCATGAGAGACTCTAGAATACTGAAAAGGAGCTGAGGGCTGAAGGGGGAGGGGAAAAGGGAAGGGAGGTGGTGGTAATGGAGGAGGGCACTTGTGGGGAAGAGCACTGGGTGTTGTATGGAAACCAACTTGACAATAAACTATAATAGAAAAAAGTAAAAGTAGAAGTAAATATAAAAAAAGAAATAACATTTTTAAAAATTATTCAAAAACCTTCACTATTCTTTCTGTCTTACCCACCCATTATCACACTGCCTACAAAATGAAATTCAAACTTCCTATCAATGATATTGACTGGTCTGTCACCATCTGGCTTTAAATGAACCTTCTATTCAGAGCCTGGAGCCTGCTTCGGATTCTGTGTCTCCCTCTCTCTCTGACCCTCCCCTGCCCACGCTGTCTCTCTCTTTCTCTCAAAAATAAAATAAATGAACCTTCTAGCTTCATCTGTATCCTAACACACATCCTATGCTCTAGCCATAGTAAGCCCTGTCTTTTCAGGCCTCACCACTTCTGTCATGACTCCAGTATGGAATCCCATTTCTTCCCTCTCTTTTTATCAAAAAGGCAATTTTCATGGCTCAATTGAAATGTCATCCCCTCCACAAAGTTCTTCCCATCCACCTGGTATTAACCATACCTCCTCTACACTCTACAGCAGCTTTCTATACCATCACTATAAAACTGATTTCAACTCATCTTATTCCATCTTGTATTATATTTATTTTTTATGCAAGCGTCTCCTTCCTGACCCTCACTACATTATGCAGTTCCTGTAGGTAGAGACTGTGTCCCATATATTCATTCATCCTTTCGAGAACTTTATACACCATAAATGTTTGTTGAATGAATGCCTACTAGTTCTGGAGAACAATTATAAAATCGTTCCCTCTATTATACCTACTCTTACTTATTTCTTTAAGTTTTTATTTAAATTCCAGTTAGTTAACACAGTGTAATACTAGTTTCAGGTGTACAATATAGTGATTCAACAATTCCATACACCACCTGGTGCTCATCACAACAAACGCAATTCCCTCATCCCCATCACCTATTTAACCCATCCCCCACCCACCTCTCCTCTGGTAACCATCAGTTTGCTCTCTATAGTTAAGAGACTGTTTTTTGGTTTGCCTCTCTCTTTTTTTCCCTTTGCTCCTTTTTTTCTTAAATTCCACATATGAGTGAAACCATACAGTATGTCTTTCTCTAACTTATTTTCACTTAGAATACTCTGTAGCTTCATTCACATTGTAAATGGCAAGATTTCATTCATTTTTATTATACCTGCTCTTATTTAGGTATTAGTGTTACAAGCCTATTATAGACTTCATTATCAATTGTCACTTGAAACAATTAGCTTATACATGACCTGTAATGCTCTAAACCAAGTATCTTAAAGACTCTGACTTTCAATTTCGTCTCTGTATCTCTAATATTGTGCCTAGTACACAATTAGGCCTACAGTGAAGTGCTATTGAACAAATAAATATCCTAGTGACATAAAATATTCACATATTGTTATTATAGAAATCATATCTGAACAATATAAACAATGGACATAACATACACTCTTATAGCTTAAAAATCACCTAAGTGAAGACCAGTACCTAACAGTGCAAATACTGCTTTGCCATTCTCATTTCCCTTAAATTGTGTTGTCAATCCTTACTTTCAGGACATTTGTTATGACAGCAGTTTCTTAAATAACCCAAGTCTGGTTATAAAAGGGAACTAATGTAAAAATACATTTAAATATGTGTCATGTCAGAAAATAAAGTGTTACCATGAATGCTGTAATTAAAGCTAAAAAGGCAACTAGACTATAAGCGCACAATTTTAAGCCTTTTATTTCTCACAGAAAGATTTGTAAAGGTAAAAGTTTTCATGGTTGTTCTTAGCGTAACTCTCCATTTTATTTTAGAAAGCTTAGAAAAAAATGTGCCACTGTTTTATAGTGAATTTGGCCTAAAATACATATTCTAGTCACTCGGAAATTATTTATATGCTTTTCTCACTGCTAAATGATTCAAAAGAATTTCATTTTGAAATGTCAAGCTTGTCATGTGTGCAATACTGAATGGTGATGTGTGACGTTGCTCTAATCAAGTGACTCTGATGTTCAAAATAAAAAAAACACGGAAATTTTAAATAGCATATCTTTAATAGTATGCACTACAGAGATTTCTGTTTCTCTACAAGAGACAAGTCTGATGTTTGTTCTATTCTCTGCAGTTATAGATATGGAAAGTTCTGATAGAAAGAGAGGAGGAGGAAAAAGAGAGAGAGGGAGGTAGGAAGGCTCTCTTTTTTAAAGGAAATATGCTCTTTTTAAACTTTTGGCTTGGTTTTCCAAAAACATTTACATGACAGAAACATTAACCCATTTAAAAAGTCAAAAACAAGAAATAATGGTCCTTCTCAGTAATCCATGCAAGTTTCAATATTATCATTATAAATGGAGACATGACATGAGATCTACCCCCTTAAATTTTCAAGGGTACAAGTGTAAGTACAATGTTTTACACCATATTTCTTAAAAAACTGTGATTGGGGCACCTGGGTGGCTAAGTCGGTTAAGCATCCGACTTTGGCTCAGGTCGTGATCTCACAGTTCGTGAGTTCAAGCCCCACATCGGGGTCTGTGCTGACAGCTCAGAGCCTGGAGTCCACTTTGGATTCTGTGTCTCCCTCTCTCTCCGCCCCTCCACCACTTGTGCTCTGTCTCTCAAAAATAAATGTTAAATATTTTAAAAAAACAAATAAATAAAATAAAAATTTTGATCTTGTTATGACAGAAACTTCATACCCACTGAAAGAATCACCCCATTTCCTCCTTTTCCCACTTGCTGACAATCATCATTCCACTTTCTATTTTGATGAGTCTGACTACTTTAGATAGTTCATATAAATGGAATCATACAGTATTTGCCCTTCTGTGACCAGCTTATTTCACTTAGCATAATGTCCTCAAAGTTCATCCAGGCTATTGCATTTGACAGAATTCTCTTCTTTTTAAAAGCTGAATAATATTCCATCATATGTATATACCACATTTTCTTTATCCATCAGTGGACATTTAGATTATTCTCCCCTCTAGGCTATTGTGATATTGTTGCTGCAATGAAAATGGAGTACAAATATCCCCTCAAGATCCTGATTTCAGGGGGTGCCTGGGTGACTGAGTCAGTTAAGCACCTTATTCTTGATTTTGGCTCAGATCACAATCTCACGATTCGTGAGATCGAACACCGTATCAGGATCCATGCTAACAGCACGGAGCTTGTTTGGATTCTCTCTCTGTCCCTCCCCCACTCACGCATGTGCTCACTCTCTCCCTCAAAATAAATAAACATTATTTAAAAAGATGCCAATATCAATTTTTTGAATAGCCAGAAGGATTTCTGGATAACACAGTAGTTGTATTTTTAATGTTTTGAGGAACCTCCACACTGCTTTCCATAGCAGCTGCAACATTTTACATCCCCACCAACAGTGCACCAAAGTCCCAATTTCTCCACAGCCTTACTAATGATTATTTTCTATTGTTTTTTAAAAAGACCATTCTAACAGGTATAAGATGATATATCATTGTTCTTTTGATTTACATTTTTCTGATGATTAGTGATGTCGAGAATTTTTTCATATGTGTTGGCCATTAGTATCTCTTATATGAAAAAATGTCTATTGAAGTTGTTTTCCCATTTAAAAAATTTTTAATCTTATTTTAAATTCCAGTATAGTTAACATACAGTGTTTATATTAGTTCCAGATGTACAATATAGTGATTCAACAATTGCATACATCACTCAGTGCTCATCACCAGTGCACTCCTTAATCCCCATTGTCTGTTTTACCAGTCCCCCCACCTACCTCCCCTCTGATAGCCATCAGTTTGTTCTCTATAGCTAAGAGTCTGTTTCTTGATTTGCTTCTCTCTCCTTTTTTGCCCTTTGCTCATTTGTTTTGTTTCTTCAATTCCACATGAGTGAAATAATAGGGTATTTGTCTTTCTCTGACTTATTTTCTTTAGCATTATACTCTCTAGATCCCCCCATGTCATTGCAAATGGCAACATTTCATTCTTTTTATGGATAAGTAATATTCTATTGTGTATATACCACATCTTTTTTTATCCATTCATCTATTGATGGACACTTGAGCTGCTTCCATAATTTGGCTACTGTAGATAATGTTGCTATAAACACATGGGTGCTTGTATCCCTTTGAATTCATGTTTTTGTATTTTTGGGGATAAATACCCAATAGTGTAATTGCTGGATCATAGAGCACTTCTACTCTTAACTTTTTGAGGAACCTCTCTATACTGCTTTCCACACTGGCTGAACCTGTCTGAATGCCCACCAACAGTGCACAAGAGTACCTTATTCTACACATCCTCACCAACATTTGTTGTTTGTGTTTTTTTTTATTTTAGCCATTCTGACAGGTGTGAGGTAATAGTTCATTGTAAGCAGAAGAAATGAATAGAAATTTCTCTGAAGAAGACATCCAGATGGCAAACAGACACATGAAGGATGCTCAACATCACCCATCATCAGGGAAACGTAAATCAAAACTACAATGAGCTATCACCTGACACCTGTCTGCCTATTTTTTTTTAATCAGGTTGTTTATATGCTGTTAAGATGTAGGAGTTCCCTATATATTTTGGATAATAACTCCTTATCAAATACATGGTTTGTAAATATTTTCTCCCATCCCATAGGTTACCTTTCCACTCTATTTCCTTTTCAATGCAGAAACTTTTTAGTAAGATATATTCTCACTTGGTGTAGGAGCTAACAGAAAGAGCAAGAACTGATGGGCAATTGCCTTTATTGGGAGTCTGGATGGAATGCACTGGCAAAAGAAATAAGGTGATTTTATCGGTGCATTTGAATGTTACTACGTCACAGTCAGAGAAAGAAAAAGAACTTGAGCTAGGGGCCAGCCTTATTATCACACGGGTGCAGTCACCTGGACAGGCTGCTCACAGCCTGTTTGTTGGGATGTTGAGGCAGAAATAGTATTGAGAATTTTTGTTTCTACACTCATAAGGGATACTGGCCTGTAGTATTCTTTTCTTGTAGGGTTTTTTTTTTGGCTTTGATATCAGCGTAATACTGCCCTCATAAAATGAGTTTGGAAGTATTCCCTTCTCTTCAATTTTTTGGAAGAGTTTGAGAAGACTGGCATTAATTCTTCAAATGATTGGTAAAATTCACCAGCAAAGTCATGGTCCCAGGTTTCTCTTTGTTGGGAGATAGTGGATTACAGATCCAATCTCATTACTACTTTTAGAAATGTTCAAATTTTCTACTTATTCATGATTCAGTCTTCAAAGCTATATATTTCTAGGAATTTATCCATTTCTTGTAGGTTGGTAAATTTTTTGACATAATTTGTTCATAGTAGTCTCTCTTAATGCTTCTTTATTTCTGTGGCATCAGCTGTGATGGCTCTTTCATTTCTGATTTTATTTGAGATTTTATTTTTCTTAGTCATACTCTGTAAATTTCATCTTTTTATTTTTTTAATGTTTATTTATTTTTGAGAGAGAGAGAGAGAGAGAGACAGATATACAGAGCATGAACAGGAAGGAGCAGAGAGAGAGGAGATACAGAATCCAAAACAGGCTCCAGGTTCTGAGCTGTCAGCACAGGGCCCAACGTGGGGCTTGAACTCACAAACCATAAGATCTTGACCTGAGCCAAAGTCAGATGCTTAACTGACTGAGTCACTCAGGCACCCCAATTTCATCTTTTTTAAAAACCAACTCAGTTTCATTTATTTTTTTCCATTTTCTATCCTCTATTTCCTTTATTTCTGTTCTTTTGTTATTTCCTTCCATCAGTTTTAGGCTATTTCTTGTTCTTTTTCTAGTTCCCTGAGGTATAGAGTTAAGTTTAGAGTTTTCTTCTTTTATTACAAGCATATATGGATATAAACTTACTGATATATTATTGCTTTTGGTGTATCCATAATTTTAAATATATTGTATTTTCATTTATCTCAAGATATTTTCTCATTTCCCTTTTCTTTCTTTGACTCATTGGTTGTTCAAGAGTGTGTTACTTAACTTTGACATATTTGTGAATTTTCCAGTTATCTTGATGCTCTTGATTTCTAGTTTTCATTCCATTGTAGTTGGAAAAGATACTTGGTATGATTTCAATCTTTTTAAATTTGTTAAGACTTGTTTTGTGATCTAATATGTGATTCATCCTGGAGAAATGTTCCATGTGTGTTTGAGAGTAGGTATTCTGCTGTTGGGTCAAATACTCTTTATATGTTTGTAAAGTTTGTTTGGTCTTCAGTACTGTTCAAGTGCTCTGTTTCCTTATTGACCTTCTGTCTGTTCTATCTAGTATTGAAAGTGGGATATTGAAATCTACTATTATTGTGTTACTATCTATTTATCCCTTCAGCTCAGTTAATGTTTGCTTCATATATTTAGGTACTCTGATGTTGCATGCATGTATATTTATAATTATTATATCTTTCTGGTGAACATACCCTTTTAACATCATATTATGTTCTCTTTGTCTCCTGTGACCGTTTTGGGCTTAGTGTCTATTTTGTTTGATGTAAGTACAGCCTGCTTTCTTTTGGTTTCCACACTTATAAAATACCAGGGAATATCTCTTGTAGACAGCATAGACTTGGATTTTGACTTTTATTCATTCAGCCACTCCATGTTTTTTGGTTGGAAAGTTTAATCCATTTATAATTAAATTAATTATTGATAGGAAAGCATTTACTACTTATTGTTATTTACTATTGCCATTTTGTCATGTGTCTTCTGTTAGTCTTGTAGTTCCTGTCTTTTCCTCTCTTGATGTCTTCCTTTGCATTTCACTGATTTTTTTTTTTGTAGTGGCATGCTTTGATTGTTTCCTCTTTTCCTTTTCTGTAATTTCTACAGGTATTTTCTTAGTGCTTACCATGGGGCTTACATAAAGCAGCTTATAGTTATAACAGTTACAATTATTTCAAGCTGATAACAATTTATCAGTTGCATACAAAAACTATACTTTTATTTCTCTCCTCCTCCAAAACTTTATGTTACATATAGTATATCATACATTACATCTTTCTTTGTTGTGTATTCATTAATATATTTTTATAAGTAGTTATTTTTATACTTTTAACTTCTATGCCAGAGTTAAAAGTGATTTATACATCACTGTTACAGTATTGCAGTATTCTGTTAGTTGTCTATATATTTACCTTTACCAATGAGTTTATACTTTCTTATCCTTTGTGTTGCTGTTTAGTATATTTTTATTCCAACCTGGAGAACTCTCTTTAGCATTTCTTGTAAAGTAGATCTAGCGGTGAATTCCCTCAGCTTTTGTTTGTCAGCGAATATCTTTATCTCTCCTTCATTTTTAAAAGATATTTTTCAAGTATGATATTCTTGGTTGGCAGGTATTTTTATTTCAGCACTTTGAGTAGATTATCCTGCTTCCTTCTGGCCTGCAAATTTTCTGCTGAGAAATCCACGGACAGTCTTATTATTCCCTTCTAAATAATGAGTTGCTTTTATCTTGCTGTTTTCATAACACTTTTTGTCTTTGAATTTTGACAATTTAATTATAATATGCCTCATTGTGGTCTTTTTTTTAGGGTCAAGTGGTATTCTTGAATCTGGATGCCCAGGTCCTTCCCTAAATTTGGAATTTTTTTAGCCATTATTTCTTTAAAGAAGCTTTCTGACCCTTTCTCTCTCTTTTCCTTCTGGGACTTCTGTAAATGTGGTATCTCATCAGTCCCTTAGGTTTTCTTAACATTTTTTTTCTTTTTTTTTTAATTTATTGCTCTTTTGACTAGATAATTTCAATTCATTTGTCTTTGAGTTCATTAATCTTGTCTTCTGCTTGATCAAATCTGTTCCTGAACCCCTATAATGAATTATCCTGTCTAGTTATTACATTCTTTAGCTCTAAAATTTCTTTTTAATCTTTTGTATATTTTCTCTTTTTGTTGAAATTCTTATTTTGTTCATGCAATGATTTCCTGAGCTCACTGAGCATCTTCACAATGGTAATTTTTAATTCTTATATTCAAGTAATTCATATATAACTCTATTTCTTCAAAGTCAGGCTCTGGAAATTTATTTTGTTCCTTTGTTTGGACAATTCTTCTGTTTTTTCATGTTCTCTGTGACTTGTATCAGTATCCATACATTTGAGAAAAACAGCCACTTCTCACAGGATTTTTAGACTGACTTTGTACAGGGGAAGATGTTTACCAATCAGACTGGATAGAGAGTCTCAGGGCCTCTCAAACGTTTCCTGTGGATGTGTCTTCTCCAAACCTGTGTGTAAATTATTCATTAGCGGAATTTGCCATTTTCTTTTTTCAGGAGCTTGCAATCTCCTGTTCCTTCTACTGTTTGTCTGCTCTACCATGGTCCCTTTGGACCACAAAGTAGCAACATAACACCCACCTCTTTTTTGGTCTCAGTGACTCCCAGGCATCTAGAATATGCTGTGTCCCATCTACATCCTAAATTAAGTAAGACAGAAACCAGTCCCTGGTGCAGCTATCCAAAAAAAAAAAAAAACCCCATTACGTTGTATAAATTCTCTATTCTTTTTCCCCAAGAGAAAGTCCATTGAACTATATTCCCTAATTTACCACAGGTACTCTGGAACAGCAATAGGAAGCCCAGTTATATTTTGGTCTCAGTGCCCCCAGGCATCTAGGTTATGTCAGGTCCTTTCAACATTTGAGACAGGTAAGACAGCCACCTATCTCTTGGATCACCTCTAAAAATGCTAAAATGTTGGATGCATGTTCCACTCTTCGTCCCAATGGTGTGGTACTATGTCAAAAAGAAAGAATTCGGCAAGAAAATGCCACAAATTTTTCCACTGGCTTCAAATGTGGATGATTTTGCACTTGCTGGTAATACAGGAGCCTCTAATTGGTTTCTGATTTATCATAAAGGGAAACAGTCCATGTATTGTTGAGTTGGTGTCTCTCTAAGAGGAAAAGTGCCTGGTGCTTACTATTGCGCCCTCTTGTTCATGTTGCTCCCATGTTTCTTTTCTTTTTTAATAGTTTATTGTCAAAACTGGTTTCCATATAAGACCCAGTGTTCATCCCCACAAGTGCCCTTCTCCATTACCACCATCTCCCTTCCCCTTCCCCCTCCTCCTTTAACCCTCAGTTCATTTTCAGTATTCAATAGCCTCTCAGGTTTTGCGCCCTTCTCTTTCCCCAACTCTCTTTCCCCCTTCTCCACCCCATGGTCTTCCATTAGGTTTCTCCTGTTAGACCTATGGATCTTCTTGATCCATTCATCAAGTGATGGACATTTAGGCTCTTTCCATGATTTGGCTATTGTTGACTGTGCTGCTATGAACATTGGGGTACATGTGCCCCTATGTGTCAGCACTTCTGTATCCCTTGGATACATCCCTAGCAGTGCTACTGCTGGGTCATAGGGGAGTTCTATTGATAGCTTTCATGCTTCTTGACTAATAGGATACAGATGGAATTATTTGGAAATATCATTTTAATTCCAGTGGAATTAAAAGAGATTTCAAAAGTACTATGCCAAATTAGATTTTTCTACGATTCAAATTCATATTTGTCATGTTCTTTTTTTAGTTTTATTTTAGAGAGAGATAGAGTGAACAGAGGAGAGGAGCAGAGGAAGGGGAGGGGAGAGAGAGAGAGAAAGCAAGAGCGAGAGTGAGAGCGAGAGCGAGAGAGAGAGAGAAACTCAAGCAAGCTCCACACTTGATCCCGTGACCCTGGGATCATGGCCTGAGCCAAAATAAAGAGTTGGATACCCAACTGAATGAGCCACCTAGGCACCCCTGTCATGTTCTTTTTAAGAGAAATAAAAGCACTTAAACTTCCCCTTTCTATTTTAACCAATTTCACCAGAGAATGTCCTAGCTAGGTCTCCTTTAATTTTAGTCTACTTCACTTCAGTAGTTTATTCATTTACTTATTCATTCACCTACCCATCAATTCATTTATTAACATTCTGCACTTTAGTGAGAGGGTTTAGGAGAAACACAGAACACAGATAGGTAAGCATACTATGACCCAGGGGCAACATGACTCCTCACATGTTTTTATTAAAGTGTTATTGGAATATGGCCAAATTTATTCACATTATCTAAGCCTACTTTCATGGTACAAAATGGCAGAGTTTGAGTATATGTTATCATGACCAAATATAATACAAAGCCAACATATTTACAACCTGGTCCTTTGCAGGAATATTCTGCCTATTTCTGCCCTACGCTATAGTTACTTCTCATTACTGGATTATACAGACATTTTTCTTTATATAAGACAGTAGCATTTCTAAATTTTTCTTAATGTTTATTTATTTTTGAGAGAGAGAGACAAAGTGCAAGTCGGGTAGTGGCAGAGAGAGAGGGAGAGGGAGACACAGAATGTGAAGCAGGCTCCAGGCTCTGAGCTATCAGCACAGAGCCAGACATGGGGCTCAAACTCACAACCTGTAAGACCAGGACCTGAGCCTAAGTCAGACACTTAACCGACTGAACTACCCAGGTACCCCAAAATAGTGGCATTTCTAAATGTTTGTGTTTAAATTATATTTTTATCAATTGAATCATGTTATAAGAACTCCATCACTAAGTTTTGTTATCCACAAAGGAATCTTTTCATAGTACAAACAGTGCATTGCACATGTTCTACCAGGCTTAAACTCAAAAGAACTCTTTTATAGTAGCACACAGGGTGGCTTGGCATGACAGTTTAGTGGAATCAAAGAGCATTTTGCTCTTAAAAACAGGATATATGTATTTTATAATCCACTATTTTAAGTTTCCATTTTGAAAATAGGATATACACAGAAATACCACACACCAGAAGCTGAGATTTTAAATTATGACCATCCATCTTTAAATAGTGGAATACTTGGTATTCATTTGAAACCTAATTGTGATTACTTCTTAATTTCCTACTCTATTTCTTTTAAACCTGTATTTTTATATCACAGGCTGTTTTAAAGTAAGTTGAGGGACATGTGGGTGGCTCTGTCAGTTAAGTGTCTGACTCTTGATTTCAGCTCAGGTCGTGATTTCACAAATCATGGGATCAAGCCCCATATCAGGCTCTGTGCTGACAGTGTGGAGCCTGCTTGGGGTTCTCTCCTTTCCTCTCTCTCTCTGCTCTTCCCTTGCTCACACACTTTTCTCCAACTAAATAAATAAACTTTAAAAAAATTAAAGTTGAAATTTTATCTTTACTTTTATATGCACACACATCATGTAATTTATACATATAAGTATATTTTTCATGAGTAACTATAAACCACAACCCTGTTTCTAACTTCTGTATTATTTTATTATTTAAGAATCTTACAAAATCTAGGGTGCTTGGGTGGCTCAGTCAGTTGGGTGTCTGACTTCGTCTCAGGTCATGATCTTGCAGTTCATGAGTTCGAGCTCCTCATGAGGCTCTGTGCTGACTGCTCAGAGCCTGGAGCCTGCTTTGAATTCTGTGTCTCCCTCTCTGTCTGCTCCTCCCCCACTTGCACTCTGTCTCTCTCTCCCTCAAAAATAAATAAACATTAAAAAAAGAACCTTCCAAAATCTTCCTATAGCTGTATCACATTACTTTTTTTAATTTTCTAAAATAGTTATTTTAAGTAAAGATATCTTTTTTAATAATAAAATGCATTTTATTCAGTCATGTGTATATGTTAAATAGAATACATCATTTCAATAATCTAACAAGATGATATTCAGCAGCTATTGTAGTAGAAATGATTTGACATGTGGCTTTATTCATTATCTGGTGCTGTAGTTAGAAATGGGAAAAAAGAGTAAATTCAGTATTTCTCAGAAGTTACATATCATTATTAATTTATAAATAAATATTCAACTTTTTTATTAACGAAGCTAATCAGCAATTTCCTTTTGATTTTTATTATAAGTAATTGGGTCATAGAAAGACTTTGTCTACATCATTGGAAAAAACAGTGTTCCAAACAAAAAAATAAGTATTCCACCACAACTTCAGCATCTTGTATGCAATGCTTATCCATATATCCTACTTTCAAAACACAGAATATGTAATTCTTAATAGTGAATTTTACAGTACCTATTTTATGTTTCTTTTTTTTAATTTTTAATTTTTTTTTTTTTTTTTTAGCAATAGCACTGCTAGGGATTTACCCAAGAGATACAGAAATGCTGATGCGTAGGAGCACATGTACCCCAATGTTCATAGCAATAATGTCAACAATAGCCAAAAGATGGAAAGAGCTTATTTTATGTTTCAAACACAAAAATTTTCTTTGGTGTCATTTCACTGACACACCAAGCCACCTCTAGCTGTGTGCTACCATAGAGGAGTTCTATTTTTGCTTTGCTTAAATAAAGGACAGATGCCTCCAATCTTTCTATTTCTTTATTTTACTAAGAATAAAATAACACTAGATTCAAGTGACCATGGAAATATTGTATTTTTAAAACAAATGTTTCTTTGTTAGAAATTCTGTGTACTTTGGCAATGATTTTCATGGTGATAACAAACACTACAGTGGCAATCCATTAATTTAGTGCCTATTTTGCTTTTATTAAGCTCAGGTAATTCAGATCACAAGTACAAGAGTTCGTCCCAATCTGAACGTATTGAAACTACTTAAGTAATTGATATGAGAGTTAATCAAAAATTGTTTTATTTTTAAGGTGGTTCACTCATCATCTTTATTGTTCTAACAACATAAGCAGATTTAATTTGCCTTAATTTAAGTAATCAACAAATATGAGGACCTCCTCTGTACACTGTGGAAAAAGATACTATATTTAGCACTACCAGTCAGAGATAAGTAACAAGCAATCTCTGTTGTCAGTGAACTTGACCTTTAGAATATGATAAAAGGCAAATGTCCAAATGGCTACAATATAAGGCAAACTATACCTCCTACCATTTCAGTGGTAGAGTATTTGAGGAATTCAGAGAAAGCAGAGAGGGCATCTGACTGAGGAGTCCTGAGACATTTTATGATTGAGGCACTTTTAAAATAAGCCATATTTGACTAAAATTATAATTAAATAATATATTACAGAAATACATATTTAATATGTTTCCCAAGTAGAATTTAAATTTCATGAAAACTATGATTGTCTGTCTTGTACACAGCACAATGCCTACAACAAGTAGGCATTCAGTAATTGTTGAATGAATAATACATGGTTGAAATATAAATAAAAAGATTAAAGTAATATGATACATTCTATCAATACTAGAAGAAATTAATGGAGTTTTACAAAATTATTATAGGGAATTTCCTTTAAGAGAGACCGTAAAATAGAGGGAGAATAAGCTCTAGAGCAAGACTGCCTGGGTTTCAGGACTGACTCTAATTTATAAGCCGCGTAACCTTAGGAGAGTTATTGAATTTCTCTGTGCCTGATTTTCTTCATCTGTAAAATGAGAATATTAATGGTACAGACCCTATATATCTACTGAGAGGTTAAATAAGTTAATACTGGTATAATACTTAAAACAGGGCCTGGCATATAGTAAACACTCAATAAATGTTACTTGTTATCATTACTTCTGCTGGCATGACTACTACCACTATTACTAAAAATCATAAACTATTCTTAAGGGCCAAGGATCTAAAAGATAGCATTGCTTCAGAGTTTTTCTGGGAAAGAGACAAAGAAGTCAGTGATTACAACAAGTATTAGTTGCTATTTTTTTAATGACTAACACATATGATATTCATATTAATCATTTTGACTAATATA
The DNA here is from genome assembly GCA_004023845.1 of Helogale parvula. Classification (NCBI taxonomy): domain Eukaryota; kingdom Metazoa; phylum Chordata; class Mammalia; order Carnivora; family Herpestidae; genus Helogale; species Helogale parvula. The sequence goes on from PJEM01009241.1 coordinate 48,817, forward strand.
ATGTTGCCATATTTGCCATGCACAGCTCACCAATCTTCAAGGAATTTAGCCCCAATAAAGTATGCTAAATAAAATGAAACTGCATATACTAGAGGATCTGGGGCATAGCAACTTCTTACTTGACATGTCTTTCTGAGGCAAGGGAAATAAAAGCAAAAATAAACTACTGGGAGTTTATCAAGATGAAAAGCTTCTGCACAGCAAAAGAAACAATCAACAAAACTAAATGGCAACCTTCAGAATGGAAGAAGATATCTGCAAATGATATATCTGGTAAAGGATTAGTATCCAAAATCTATTAAAAAAAAACTTATCAAACTCAACACCCAAAAAAACAAATAATCCAGTTAAGAAATGGGCAGGAGATATAAATAGACATTTTTCCAAAGAAGACATCCAGATGGCTGACAGACACATAAAAGGATGCTTGACATCACCCATCATCAGAGAAATACAAATCAAAATTAACATCCTATAACACCTCATACCAGTCAGAATGGCTAAAATTAACAACACAGGAAACAACTGGTGTCAGTGAGGGTGCAGAGAAAGGGACACCCTCCTGCACTGTTGATGGGAATGCAAAGTGGTGCAGCTACTCTAGAAAACAGTGTGGAGGTTCCTCAAATACTTAAAACGACCTTACAACCCAGCAATAGCACTACTAAGAATTTATCCAAAGGATACAGGAGTGCTGATTCATAGGGGCACATGTACCCCAATGTTTATAGCAGTGATTTTGACAATAGCCAAATTATGGAAGGAGCCCAAATGTCCATCAACTGATGAATGGATAAAGAAGATGTGGTATATATATATATATATATATATATATATATATATATATATATATACACACACACACACACAATGGAATACCACTTTGCAATAAGAAAGAATGAAATTGTGCCATTTGCAACAACATGGATGGAATTGGAGGATATTATGCTAAGTGAAATAAGTCAGTCAGAGAAAGAGAGATATCATATGTTTTCACTCATATATGGAACTTGTGAAACAACAGAAGACCATGGGGGAAGGGATGGAGAAAAAATAGTTTGAAACAGAGAGGGAGGCAAACCATAAGAGACTCTTAAATACAGAGAACAACTGAGGGTTGCTGGGGGCAGGGCGGGGGAGAGGGGAAATGCATGATGGGCATTAAGGAGGGCACTTGTTGGGATGAGCAGTGGGTGTTGTATGTAAGTGATGAATCATGGGAATCTACTCCCAAAGCTAAGAGCACATGGTATACATTGTATGTTAGCCAACTTGACCAGAAATTATATTTTTTAAAAAGTTAAAAATAGAACTTCCCTACAATTCAGAAATTGTAGTACTAGGTATTTTCCCAAAGGATATAAAAAATACTGATTTGAAAGGATATGTGAATCCTGATGTGTATAGCAGCATTATCAACAATACCCAAGTCATTGAAAGGATCCAAATGTCCCTCAATAGATGAATGTATAAAGAAGAGGTGATAATGAAATCTTGCCATTTGCAATGACGTGGATGGAGCTAGAGAGTATTATGCTAAGCAAAATAAGTCAGTCAGAGAAAGACAAATTCCATATGATTTAACACATATGTGGGATGTAAGAAACAAAATGAATAAACATAAGAGGAAAGAGAGAGGCAAACCAAGAAACACTCTCTTAACTACAGAAAACAAACTGAGCATTACTTGAGGGGAAGTGGAGAGGATGGGCTAAATAGGTAATGGCTATTAAGGAGGGCACTTGTTTTAATGAGGACTAGCAGTTGTACATAATTAACAAATCAAATATTCTACAACTGAAACTATATAACATTGTACTTTAATTGGAATTTAAATAAAGCTTTGGAGGCAGAAAAAATAATAGAGTAATTAGAATCTAAATCTCCTCCTTATCTTTCCTTGGTAGATGTTAGCCATGTTTATTCTCACTCCAACAGAGGTCTGGCGTTTTATTGTCTGGAGAAATATTTGAACTGCAAGAGGCCAGGCACATACTCTTGCCCTAACCCTACTCTAACCCTAACCATAACTTTAACCCTAACCCCTAACCATAACCCTAACCCTAACCATAACCCTATACTTAACCATCTGCAGAGGTCTCTGAACTGCAGGACACCAGGCACACACCCTCACCCTAACCCTAATCCTAACCCTAACCACTAATCCCTAACCCTAAAATAATCCCTCTGGAGAGGTCTCTGAACTGCAAAATAATTAGCATATGCCCTCACACTGTCCCTAACTCTAAATATATATATATGTGTGTGTGTGTGTGTGTGTGTGTGTGTGTACATATACTAACCATAACTATATATATACACACTATATATACATATGAGTATATAACTATATATATATACATATACATAATGGGGTATTACTCAGTCTCAAAAAAAAAGAACGAAATCTTGCCATGAGAGCTAGAGAGTATTATGCTAAGAGAAAGAAGTCAGTCGAGAAAGACAAATACCATATGACTTCACTCACATGTGGAATTTAAGAAAGAAAACAAATGAGCAAAGGGGAAAAAAACAGGAACAGAGAGATAAACCAAGAAACAGACTCTTAACTATAGAGGATACACTGATGGTCACCAGATGGGAGGTGGGTTGGGGTATAGGTTAAATAGGTGATGGGGATTAAGGGGTGAACTTGTGATGAGCACTGGGTGTTATATGGAAGTGTTGAATCACTATAGCAGAATTTAATATTATACTATATGTTAACCAACTGTAATTAAAATAAAAAGAAAACTGCATAGCTTACTTCTTCAACAATTCAAAAGCAACCCTACAATTTGCAGTTTTTCAGGATTATAATTCATTGACCAGTTAGCTGATATGGGAACACCTGTTAATAGGAATTCTGGTTTGTCAAAAATAGAAGAAATCAAAAGTGAGATTTATAGAAAGATAATCTGTTACAGGAATATATTTAGGGTTAACCTATTAATTTATTTGAATAAACAGTTAATTGTTTAAAATCTTACAGTAAGTCAGTCTTCCTATCTTGGGTATACCTAACTTCAATCTGAAATGAACTGAAACAAAATTGATGTAATAAATAAATATCACATTATTTTATACAGTCAACTCTAAAGAGACTTCAAGGAGAAAGAACCGTGACTATTAAGTTATATTTAATGAAAATTAATAAATGAGATTGTCAAAAGCATTATATATCCACTGCTATTCCTTTACTTATTTTAGGAGGAGCGGGAACCAAATTAAACACTCTATACAGTATGTGTTTGTATGTATGTGTGTCTGTGTGTGTGTGTATCTGTGTGCATAAAATACATACATGGAAATAAAGACATGCTCCTTATTCTTCATCTTGCTGAGAAATAACTAATGTAATTACTGTAAATATTATGTAAGTTCCTTTAAAACTAATAAATGGAAACCTATCTTATTATATGACAAGAATTTAGATTAAAACTGTACTTTAGATTTTAGTTAGCTGAAGACATGAGTATATGTGCCTTCAATTACCCCTTCCAACAAAAGATTTTTAAGTTTTCATCAGTAAATTTGATCACAAAGTCCTAGCGACATCAGGGAAAAACACAAAGTATTTTTTTTTGCACTGAAGGGAAGCTAAAAATATTGGCAGGGAAAAAAACCAGCATATCACATTATAGACTTTGGAATATTTCCTTTTAATGACACAAGTTTCTCTGTTGATTCTATCATGGGAATGTAGTAGTAAGCCCTGTGTTGCTTTTTGATTAAAATTACTGAAATAGCAAAAGGAAATGTGGTCTCAGGAGAAAAAGAAGTGGTCTGTTTAAAAATGCCTCTTTGTACCTAGGAACCTCTTGATCATTTATTGGAATAAGAAAGTTAGATTGGCTGCTACTGTTAGAAATCTTGACATTATGGAACATTTATTTGGTCGTTGTGCAAGGAAAATAGAGGGGAATAAGCCCAAAGGGAAGAAAGGTTTTAGTGCTCAGATAATCTATCTAGCTTTAAAAGTTCAGGTTTTGCCTTCAATCTGGTATGGAAATTCACCAGTCATAGGTTTTCATTTTTTATTTACTTTTTATTCATATAATTTTAGACTTACAGAAAAGTTACAGAAACAAAATTCCATTTAATGCCTTCACTCAGCTTCTTAATGTCTTACATAGCCATTATAAAATTATTAAAACTAAGAGTTAATTTTGATACACTACTAACTAACCTACAGACATTAGATTTAATCAATTTTTCCAATAGTGTCGTTTTGATCTTGTAATTTTAAAACTTATAATTGTGGGGGCGCCTGGGTGGCTCAGTCAGTTAAGTGTCTGACTTCGACGCAGGTCATGATCGTATGGTTTGTGGGTTCGAGCCCTGCGTTAGGCTCTGTGATGACAGCTCAGAGCCTGGAACCTATTTCAGATTCTGTTGTCTCCCTCTCCCTCTCTGCCCCTCTCCCACCCACACTCTCTCTGTCTCTCAAAACTGAATAAATGTTAAAAAATTTTTTTAATTTGTAACTGTTATAAAATATACATAACATAAAATTTACCATCTTAACCATTTTGATGTGTATGCATATTCACATTGTGCAACCAATCTCCGGAACTTTTTCATCGTTCAAAACTGAAACTCTATACCCATTAAATAATAACTCACCATATATCTCTTTTTCCAGCCCGTTACAACCACCATTCTTTCTTTCTTTTTCCATGAGTTTGTCTACTCTAGATACCTTATATAAATAGAATCATACAGAATTTGTCTCTTGTGATTGGCTTATTTTCACTTAGCATAGTGTACTCAAGGTTCACCTATGTTGTAGCATGGATCAGAATCTCCTTTCGTTTTAGGGCTCAATAATATCCCATTATATATATAATATATATACCATAAAATAATAGTGAGCTAATGCAAGATCATGAATATCTGTTTTCTTCTAAGAATTTTATATATTTAAATCTTGCATTTAGGTTCATTTTGAGTTAGCTTGTGTCTATGGTGTGAAATAGGAGTTAAAATTCATTCTTACAGCACCATTTGTTGAAGACTATTCTTATCCCCATTAAATGGTATTAGCACCCTTGTCAAAAAGCAACTGACCATGGATGCATGAGTTTATTTATGGACTCTCAATTCTGTTCCATTTATCTATATGTTTATCCTTATGCCAGTAACACACTGTGTTGATTACTTCAGGTTTAACTTTTTTTATGTTTGTTTTTTGAGAGAGAGAGAGAGGGAGGGAGGGAGGGAGGAGAGAGCGAGTGCACATAAGTGGGAGAGGAACAGAGCGGGAGGGAGAGAATCCCAAGCAACATCCGCTGTGTCAGGGCAGAGCCTATGCGGGACTCAAACTCCTGAACCCTGAGATCATGACCAGAGCTAAAATCAAGAGTTGGATGCTTAACCGACTGAGCCATCCAGGCACCTTTTGATTACTACAAGTTTACAGCAAGTTTTGAAATTGGCTAAGTGTGAATCCTCCACCTTAGTTGTTTTCTGTTTGTCTTTTGGCAAGATCTGCCTGGATATTCAGGGTCCCCTGAATTTCCATACAAATTTGAAGATCAACTTAATCAATTCTGCAAATCATTGACCCCTTAACTCAATTTTGGGAGTATTATACATTTAAAATACTGAATCTTCCCGTCCATGAACATGATGTATACTTCCTTTTCCTGTTTTTTTTTTCCTAAGAATTTCTCTCTCGTTGCCTTTGACCAGTTTTATTAAGAACTGTCTGAGTATGTATATTTGTCAGGGTCCTCCATAGAAAGAGTATATTAATATAGATCTTAGATGCCTAAATATCTATAGACAGACAGACAGACAGATAGATAGATAGATAGATAGTTATCTATCAAGAAAGAATGAGAGAGAGAAAGGAAAGAGATGTATTTTAAGGAATTGGCTCATGTGACTATAGGAGCAGGTTAGTGTGAAATCTTCAGGGCAGGCTAGGAGGCTGGAAATTCCAGTAACAGTTGATATTGCAGTCTTGACTTCAAAGTTTGGAAACTACAGCAAAATTTCTTCACTGCAGTATGAAGGCAGAATTCCTTCCTCTTCAGGGACGTCAGTCTTTGCTCCTAAGGCCTTCAACTGATTGGATGAGGCCCACACACATTATGATACGTAATCTGCTTTACTCAAAATCTACTGACTTAAATGTAATCACTTCTTAAAAAATACCTTCATACAACATCTAGACTAGATGTTGCTTGTAAAACAACTGGGCAATATATATGCTAGCCCAAGTTGACATACAAAAGTAACCATTACAGTGTGATTTTTCTCTTATTTTGTTTGGCATTTCATTGGACTTTTAAAATCAGTGGCTCAATGTTTTTCATCAGTTTTAAAAATCTTCAGCTATAATCCCTTCAAAAATTGTTTCTGCTTCATTTTTTTCTCTTTTCAATATGAGACACCAATTTCATGTGTTAGAACTTCTGTATCTCTTATGTCCCTTACATTCTGTGTGTGTTAAAAATTATTTTTCTCTCTTCAGTCTAGTTATTTACTCTGACCTATTCCATTTCCCTATGTAACCCTTCAGCTGAATCTGATCTTCTCGTAAGCCCATCCATTGAGTTAATTTAGTTCATTATATTTTTTAATTTAAATTTTTAAATTTAGTTCTGTTTTATAGTTTTCAGTTTCCTATTTATATTACTTGATGTTAATAGGCAATTATTTTAAAGTTTAGTTTTCAGAATTTCATGATTAGAATTTTCTGTATTTCTCTCTTTGTTGTGTATTGTTTCAACTTGTTTGGTTTTGGTCACCCTGTCTCATAATCTTCATGTGTCTGGGTTTTTTTAAATTGATGGCTAGCTATTGTATATTAACATCATAAAAGGTACGGGATGATGCTATCTTCCTCCACAGAAAATTTGAATTTGCTTCTGATAAAAAGGCTAAGAAACTAATAATGCAGATCAATGTACTCCAGTTAGAGTATGAGATTATTTGAAGCATACCTTTAATTCCTGTGAGAGCCAGAGTATTTCTGGTTTTCCCTTAATCTAAGTTATAATCTTTTGGAGTCTGAACCTCAAGTGTAAAGATTTTATAAGGTTTCCTCACTCCCTGGTGAGTCCTAGATGTCCTATAACCTGTGCTCAGCTTCTTAGGCACTCAACAGCCTCTTCCAATATCAGCAGACATCCTTTGCAGAAAGGCTGATGCAAAGCAGAATTAGTTTGGGTGTTTGTTCTCCCCAGATCTCGACTCGATAATTCTTCAACATGTTAGCTTTCTTATGTCTTCAAATAGATTTTTTTAGACATTTTGTTCAAGTGTTCTAGTTGTTCACAGTAGGAGAGTTGGCTAGCCCTAGCTAGTCTGCCACAGGAGGTAGTAATTTTCCTAAACATGATTTTAATTAAGATTTTGAAACTTCTTCCAGTCACTATGTGGGTACTTGACTGTCTTCTCCTTTCTCTGCCCTAAAGTTCAATTATTAGCCAAAAACAGACCAAAAGAAAAAAAAAAAGAAAATGAAAAATAATGCACAACCTGGATAAATGCTCTGGACAATCAAAAACTAAGTCATTTTACATTAGTAATAAAATGCATTAATTAAACTTAATCACTATGATGAATACTGAACACTATTTCTAAAACTTTGTTTTACTACCAAACTTTTTATTGATTAGTCCCTCCTTTCCTCCTTGATCTGAATGCCACTTATGTCATATACCAATTTCTAATTTATGTATATTTCTGTTCTATTGATTCCTCTCACTCTCTCTCTCTTCCTTTATTCTTCTCTCTCTCCCCCCATCCTAATATTATACTTTTTGTTTGCATATTTATAATATGCCTAAAAAACTAGTGGCTACAATGGACACTTCTTTTTCTTCAAATTGTTTTGATAATTCCTCATCTCTCTGTGGATCTATGAAAAACCTAGTTGTCATCTGCAGTGTAACTGCACGAAATTTATAAATAAATTTGAGAAGAATTGTTACCTTGACAATATTCAATCCGTGTCTTCCATCATTATGTATACCTACATCTTACACTATACTTTGGACATTTAATAAATAGGTTTTTGGTAGATACCACTGATAGGATTATAGAAGTTCCTAGTTTTCTATGATTTGATGTTAATTTTATTAAATGCTTTTTCTGTATCTATTAAGATACTACTTTATTTCTATTCTCCTCCATTAATTTTATTAATAGATTTTCTAATATTAAACCATTCTTAATTTCTGGAATAAAACATATTTGAGTTGCTTTTAAAAATACATTGCTGGATTACGTTTGCTAATATACCACTCAGTATTTTTGCATCTGTGTTTCTGATATTGGCTTGTTATTGTCCTTTACTGTTCTTATCAATATTGTGTATCAGGGTTATAAAATTCTCATAAAATTATGAGAAACACTCTCTATTTTCTGGCAGCATTTGAATAAAAAAAAGGGATTATCCATAATTGGAGGGTTTGCAAAACATGCCTTTTTATACCCTCTAAACTGTAGTACTTTGAAGAAGGAGGAACATCAGAATATTAACTCTGTAGATTTAATGTTTGTAGGACTATTCTCAATAATTGAATAAATTGATCTTATTTTGTAAATACATATTTACCTGGAAAATTTCTCACTTCATCTTCATGTTCTCACTTAGTGGAATTAGAAATATTCTGTTACTAATTTCAAAAGTTCCTACTAAAGCAATACAATGGCCCCCTTCTCATACTAATACCATTGAATTGTGTCTTCTATTGTTCAAAAATATTGCCAGATATTACTATATTTTAATAATTATTTCACATATTTAGTATTTCCATTTTTAATCCTCTCTGTGTGTCTTTGTCATTTCTTTAATATCTGCTTTTCTACTTATGATTTTCTTTTTTTTCTTGGCTTTACACTAATGTTCTTTGTCTCACCCTTCAAAGCAAATGCTTGCTTCAGTAATTTTCATTATTTCTTCTTTACAGATACATTTATTTCAGGCTATAAATGTCCTTCTAAACACTGGCTTTTTCTGCGTTCTACAAGTTTTGACTTAGAGTGGCTTCATTGTTCTTCAGTTATAAGTATTTCATAATTTCCATTATGGTTTCTCATTTGGAACTTTGTTTAGAAATTTCTTCCTTTAGGTTTTCTAATTCCCACATATAGCAGTTGCACACGCAAGTTTTATTTGGGTGACACATTCACAGGTTTGTAGGCATGCAGGGAACTCCTTCACTGCATGAGACTGCCCAAAGGCTTTGGTGAGGGTGGTGGCTACCATCCTGAAGGGGATAAGGGCAAGGGAACTGCAGGGGGAGGGGGAATCAGAGATGGGACTCTTATGTCTAGGTGATGTATCTCAGCAGCACAGCAGAGTGTCTTTGGGTCAGAGAGCTCCAAAGGGCAACAGTGGCTGGGGGCTTTACAGTTGCAGGGTTTATCTTATCTATGGCTAACCAATTTTGTAGTTTCACAGGGTATGCAAAGCAGGCAGACTCTAAATGGTTAAATATCTGCTTATTTGGGGTATGTTTAAAATCTTTTTAAATGTTTTTATTTATTTTTGGAGAGAAAGAGACAGCATGAGTAGGGAAGGGTCAGAGAGAGAGAAGGAGTCACAGGATCTAAAGACAGGCTCCAGGCTCTGAGCTAGCGGTCAGCACAGAGCCTGACATGGGGCTTGAACCCACAAACCGCGAGATCATGACCTGAGCTGAAGTCAGGCACTTAACCAACTGAACCACCCAGGTGCCCCATTATTTGGGGTATGTTTAAATAATTAGATGTGTAAAACTTTGAGTTTAGTGCCAGATAGAATTTGGACTAATGGATCTCAGCCTACTGTGTAGGAATAAACAACCTAGGGGCCAATATTCAGAGGCCATCTTTGGCTCATTTATGTGGCTTACAACATGTAAAATAAGGGCATGTGCAGTAGTTCAATATAGTATGTTGCCTGAACTGCTAGGCTTAGTTTTTTACCAATGGAGAATTATGCTGTAATAGCTTATATTTCAAGTACACTGAGCTAATTCCTAAAGAATTCTTTTAAACTCTACTACTAATTTCACAATAAATGATAACAGAATAGTATCTGGCTGGCTATGACCAATGCCTGGTCTGCCTATATGAGGCAAAGTCACTAAAATGTAAGAATGTTTCAGGGGAGTGAAACTTGGAGCTAGATCATCTGACCCAATGCTTCATTTTAAAGATGAAGAAGCTGAGTCACAGACAGACTAAATGAATAGTTTACAGTCACAGAGCTAATTAGTGACAGAACCACAATTAGAATCTAAGTGTCTTGGTTCTTAGTCTAGTAGTCTTTGTAGTATACCATAACAAGGCAAACCTACCAGTTATATTAATACCATCATAAATAGTATCTACCAATTGTTTTGTTCCTACAATATTCTGTTTATTTATTTTAGTCACATTCCTCATTTTGTTTTTATCAAATCTCAATGTTACAAATTATTTTATAGAGTAAAAGTGTAAACAGATATAAAGCCAGGGTTCACATCTAGGTGTCAGTTCCCAAGCTCTTCCTCTTTGTGTATGTGTGTGTTCTACACAATGGTAATTGTGGGGATACAGTTATAGTTAGTACAGATTGAAATTCCATTACAACCAGCATTTTTTCTTATGAAATCAGTTATATCAAAGTGTTATATGAAAAGAGCAACACCAAACATGTTTATAAACTTCAATTATTTCCTAGCAATGGGTGGTCATTTCAGTAGGTGTTTTTTTTTTAGTACAAACAAGTTTCTGCTTGCTCCCTAATAACTCTAACCTCACAAGAAAGAGAGGGTATATTATGAGATATGAGGGGTATATATAGTGGATTTTATTTTGTTGTGCTCATTGTTGTTTTGTTTTTCAAACAAAGTATAGTAATAGCATTTACCATGTACTCATCACTAACTTTTGTCACTTAGGCTTTTAAACATGTCAGCCTTTATGGGCATGTATGTTTGTTTACCTACTATCTTAAGTTACAAAACTGAAGTCAAGAATGCTTACGGGTTGCTTCAATGTTCTTTTTTAAGTTTCGACACATTTTCCCCTTTGAGCGACATCTATAAAGCTAATTTTGCCTCCTCAAATTAAAAAAGCTGAGTATACAGTAAGCACAAAATTTACATTTACATGCAGACATGAGAAAAGCAAGAGAATCTGCTATGAAAGGTGAATATTTCAGAAATATTTGGAGCATGCATATTTCAAAGTAAGTTATGCTGTCAATCTTGGAACATAGATCATCTGTAACTAAAGCACTTCACCTGAGTTGTATTAATTTTATAGAATAAGGTATCCTCTTCTTAGTTTATTTGTCTTCTTTTATTGCTTTTAGTACAAAGTGTTCCACAGGAAAAGTAACACTGATGACCAGACAACAGCATCTCATAAGTGTCTCTGGCATTAATCAGTGTGCTTGAATCCAAGGAGCTATTACTTTAGCCACATTTAAATCCTGATTGCATTTTATTCTATCTTGGCAATGCTCACAATGTGATCTTCATTAGAATGTATTTTAAGCTTTCACATGCTGGCATGGCCATTATTTGTATCCTGCACTGTGAGCAGTAAATCATGTGGAAGATGCCTAGATGCAGAGTTCCAGGCTCCAAAATTTGTTTTCTTGTTTTCATTTTGTACTTAGTGTTTTTCAAAGACTGGAAGGGGGTTTAAAAAGTAACTATCTCTGGAAACTAAGCACATTAACTGGAGAACCTCAGATCCCTACCATTTGCAAATAAACATGTCTACCCAGTTCCCCCAGTACACTCAACTCTGGTGAGTAAACATGAAGTAGTTTGGGTGTATCCAGGTGTCTTGGTTCGTGTCAGAACTGTGCAGAATTATTTCAACTGCTTTGGGTATTTGGAGCAAATGTTAAAGGGCTAGAGGTCCCAAAACTCTTTTCCTATACCACCTGCACACTTGTGTTCCCACTCTGGAAGCTTTTTTAATTTTCTTCAAAAAGGGCCTCGAGTCCTCACACTTTGTACATTCATTCACCTTAAGCTGTGTGAAGCTCTAATATAAGAAACCATTTATGATGAGTTTTCCAGTAATTATGAGTGAGGTCAAGTTTGGCATCCAGACCTGACTTCCCATCGCATATACCCTTTTATTTTGCTTGCCATTCTGGGCATATCAATGTCACATTCAATAAGGACAGTTTCATATAATGTTGAAAATCATGGGATTCTAAATCAGATAGACTTTAGTTTGAGTCCTAGCTCCTTATCTTATAAGTTTCTGACCTAAGGTAGTGGTTCTCAACATATGGTAATTTTATACCTTGCACCCTCCATGCCTAGAATATTTGGCAGTATCTAGAGATATTTTGGTTATCACAGCTAGTGAGTTCAATTAGAATCTACTGGGTAGAGAATACGGATGTGTTAGGCATCTCACAATGCATAGAATAGCCCCCTAAAACAAAGAATTACCTGGACCAAAATGTCAATAATACTCAGGTTGCCAAACTCTGATATAAGGCAAATTATTTAACCTTTTTGAGCTTCCTCATATTTAAAATGGGAAGAATGAAGTCAGCTATCAATTTTATATGTCAAACAAAGTATTTGGGCATTAATTTGATTAGGGCTTAGTGAGTGACTCACAATGTACACCCTATGGGGAGGAGAATTGCTAATTTTGCCTCTAGACATGTAGGAACAGTGGAGGCAAATAGCCCTTTGGTTAAAGCAGGGATAGAGGCAGAGGGCACAACTCCTCATGCTAGGCATCTCCATCCTATATCAGCCCCCTCCCCAATTTAATCAGATTTATGTGTGGCTTAAATGTTAGAACAACAAGAGAGTCATTTCTTGGTAACTTCAGCTGCTTCCTATGTTCTTCTGAAGATAGTACCCTTTCCTCCTCATTGTGTTTCCCATTAGTGACTCTCTAATGGCTAGAATTTCAAACCAAGAAGGAAGAACACTATGAAAGTGCATTACAAGAGATAGCTTTCTTCTAGTTGGTCCTTTCAGTATCTCACACAGCATACCATGGAGGTAGTTAGCTATTTTTCTGAAACAAAATATACCCTGTAGGTAAGCACAGGAGACATTTATAATAACTAACACTTATTTAGCATTATGAGCAAGGCACTATGCCATCTAAGTGCTTTACATTATTCACTCATGTTAATCCTCACACAAACGTTATGAAGTAGTTACTAACATCTTCTTTTTACAGATGAAGAAATTTTGGCACTGAGAAGCTACATAACTTGCTCAAGATTACAGAGCTAACAAAGTGGAAGAGCCAAGATTCAAACCCAGGATAGCTGGCTCCAGAGACTCCAAAGTCTGTGCTATTACACTATATGTACAAATAAGAGTCTCAAATAAGGAATAGAGAAGGAACACGGAATATAACAATCTGTATTCCAAATAAATCTTGCTAAAAAGGTAATTGGAGGAGTGCCCGGCTGGCTCGGTCAGAAGAGTGTACAACTCTTGATCTCAGTCAGGGCTGTAAGTTTGAGCCCCACATTGGGTGTAACGATTACTAAAAAAAAAAAAAAAAAAAAAAAAAAAAAAAAAAAAAAAAAAAAAAAAAAAAAAAAAAAAAAAAAAAAAAAAAAAAAAAAAAACCAACAAATAAGCAAACAATTGGAGTTTTTCAAATTGCAGGGGGAAAGGGGTGCAGTTTAAATGCATAAAAACAAGTCAAATTTTAAAGTGGAAGTTAATGCAGCATAGTAGAATGTACATGAGCTTTGAAATCAGAAAGATTCTGGGTCTAAATTCAGGCTTCTTAGATAAAATAATTTAGTGATCTTGGGCAGATTACTACAGTCTGTGATCCTTACTTCTTTTTGAAGGCCAAAATAACCAAATGTGCAAAATACTTTAAACATGCCTGGGACATGATAGGCACTTTATAAATGTTTTTTGCATTTCTGCCCCTAACATCTTCCTGACATCTATTCCTGAAGGAAACTAAACAAATAAATGTTTTCCTTGGGGTGCCCTAATCTACATAAAAACATATCCTAGATAATATGGAGGAGATGGTGAACTAAACAATATGGAGAGCTGTAAATCTTCATTGTGCTTAGACTGGTGGGATAGCTCTGTAGCCTTTGAGTATATGTCTCCCTACCTCAAGAATGAAGATGATGTGGTGGATCCATCATCATCAGAGATTCTACCTTAGAACAGTCACAAACTATTAGTGGCTCAGAAAAGCAATTTAGTAGTCACCATATAAATTTTTCTAATAAAACAGAATAAAAAGCTTAGCAAACCCAGCAATGAGGGTAAATACTATGTTATGAAATATCTGTTTTGATATATACACACATATGCACGTGATTATATACATATGCATATATACTTATGTGTGTACATATATACATCCACATTCATAAGTAGATAGATAATAAGCCTTGATATAAAACATATTTCTTTTCTGGTAAAAAAGTTGTAAAGCGCTACATTAGCATTTGGGATTTATTTTTGTTTGTTTCTGACAGGATATGTCACAATGTGTCATTCATAATCTCACAGAAAATCCCCCTTGTGATCATGGCCATGGAAACATAAGTCTGTGACCATGAAAGTACAATGTAAGTGTTTCAGTAAAAAGGATCATATTGTTATTTCCTGGTCCTACTTACCTATCACAGTACTCTCAATAGAATAAGAAGTCAAGTAACAGCTAATTTTTTTTCATGAAGCAATGCAGGAACAGGTGAAGCACCACCTAGAACTCTCAGAACCCTGTCCTAAAGCAACCACAGAAGAACTTTTGTGCTGGCTCAACAACTCACAAAAACAAATTTTCAGTTTCATTTCCATTTTCTATTCTGGCAGGGTCAATAATTGGTAGTCCAAGGACACATCCCATAATAGCATCTCTAGATATTAGATTTTTGCCAGATTTCAACAGGATAGAGAAATGTGGGGCAGATGATACTAACATTACAGGAAAGTATAACTAGTTGAATAAGTAAAAGAAAGGATGCAATTTAACAAAATAACATCAACTTAAAATGGAATGACAACCTAAAGGAGATCTCCAACAACATGCCAAAGAAGTTCTCTGATCTCTGGCCTATTTAATAATTTGGTTAATGAATCATTTGACAATATGAATAGTAATATATACTAAATTGGTAGATGCCACAAATCTAGCTGGAGGAGAAAGTGCTTTTGTTGACAACATCAGAATCACTATGGATTATCACCGGTTGGCAACTAACAAGTAAAATCTAACAAGGTACATTATTATAGGGATAAGTATAATGTCCTGGATTTAGGTTCAAGTGCTGCATGGGAAAGACATAGTTTAGCAACAATACACATTAAAAAAAGAAGAAGAAGAAGAAACTACCTTGACATTTTAGTTTAAAATGAATAAAAAAATGAGTCAATCTTCGAAACGTGTATTACAATTTAGATCATACTGCTATACAATCATAGGGGTTTTTTAATGTTTATTTTTGAGAGAGAAACAGAGCGCATGTACTAGCTGGGGAGGGACAGAGAGGATCTGAAGCAGGTTCTGTGCTAACAGCAGAGAGCCCGATGTGGGGCTCAAACTCACAAATTGAGAAATCATGACTTAGCTACCCAGATGCCCCACAAGCACAGTTTTTAAATAAGAGAGTTGAGGGATGCCTGGGTGGCTCAGTCAGTTAAGTATCCAACTTCACCTCAGGTCATGATCTCATAATCCATGGGTTCGAGCCCTACGTTGGGCTCTGTGCTGACAGCTCAGAGCCTGGAGCCTGCTTCGGATTCTGTCTCCCTCTCTTCCTGACCCTTCCCTGTTCATGCTCTGCCTCTCTCTGTTTCTCAAAAATAAATAAACGTTAAAATTTTTTTTAAAAATAAGAGAGTTGATAGTCTTGCTCAGACCACACCCAAGTATGGTTCAGTTCTGAGAGCTGTAGTTTAGAATTTGTTTATGTGAAAGCAGTCAAACTGATGACAGAACTTGAAACCATTTTATATGAAGACTAAGTAAAAGAACTACCAATGTCTAATCTGAAAAACAGAAGCTAAAGGATGGATACTAAATTACTTTTACTAAAAGAAGACATTGGGACTGCTGCATAAAAACAAACAAGAACATGTGTCAGCTTTCATCTCAGTATAAGAAAAATCTCTGCTGTCTTCAGAGGTTATAAATTCCTGGTTGGAATGAGGGAGTAAAGTATCCATTTGGAAACCAGTCACTCTTCATGAATGTTACAAATAAGATTAAAGTATTAGAATGTTCTGATGCCTAGTGACTTTTAAGGTCCTTTCATCTTTCAAAGTAAATTGTTTTAAAAATAAATACTATACATGTTATACATCATATTGTGGCCTTAGGATTCTTCCTAAATAATAATAACAATAATAATAATAATAATAATAATAATAATAAAAGATGGAATATTAAAACTCCACAGGATTAAAATACTTACATTAAACTGTTGATATGATACATATTAATTGACACTGCTTCAGCAACAAGCAAACTTGAAATTTATAGTAAATATGTGGTTTTTTTAAATGTTTATTTATTTTTGAGAGCAAGGGAGGGGGAGGAGTAGAGAGACAGGGAGACAGAGGATCCAAGCAGGCTCTGCACTGATAGGAGAGAGCCCGATGCAGGGCTCAAACTCATAAACTGTGAGATGATGACCTGAGCCAAAATCAGATGATTAACTGACTGAGCCACCCAGGCACCCCAGAAATGTGTGTTTTAAAAGGAACAAGTATGAGGTGCCTGGGTGGTTAAGTTCATTAGCATTTGGCTCTCAATTTCACATTTCATGAGGCTCTGTGCTGACAATGTGTAACTGCTTGGGAATCTCTCTCTCCCTCTCTCTCTCTGCTCCTCCCCGGCATGTGCACAGGGTCTCTCTCTCTTTCAAAATAAATAAACATTTTTAAAAAATAAATAAAGGAACAAGTGTAATAAGCTCCATGATAAACTTCAAATAGTTATATGAAAACTAATATATCTCTCTGATGCCTAACAGATTAAAAGAGACAAAACTTTTCAAAATATTTATATAATTGTTCTCACGCATATTAAAAAACTAAAGGTATAGCAGATCCTTTTCTCATTTTTTATTTTGGTGTTAGATAAATGGAACCTGAATCCCCAGTGCAGACTGATTTGCTGGGAGCAAATTTGAGTTGGCTGCAGGCATCCAGATGTTCTATTCATTTGGTAGCTGGCAAATAGCAGAATTAGTTCAAATACTGCCCATTTTGGCAAACTGCTTTTTTAATTGTAAAGAAAAATCCCCGTAGGAACATTCCTAATAAGATAATAGTCTTTAGATTATTCAATCATTAAAACAACAGAAAAAAATATGTAAATCATCAAAAAGTTGGATTACCACAGCACTGGTGAATTTTTATCATTTGTTTATAAATTCCCCTGAGCAGACACTTTGTTGTGAGTTGTCTGTTTTGGCAGTCCACTTGTCAAAACAAGAGTTTTTAAAAGCACCCCAAATAAAATGACTGGTTCTACTAATCATGCCATCAATGGTATTAATCATTGTTATATTCCTAACCATGTTTATCACTATTTCTGGGAGAGCAACTATATACAGCCACTAGGAACTAAGGGACCCTTTAAGGCATAATAGCATAGTTTGGCATACCAACATATATCATAACATAGAATCATCATGAAACATAGATATTTAAAATATTAGGTCATCAAAATACAAATTTTATCTGCATGAGGGTACATACTTACACATAAATGAATGATTTTCAGGAGTGATGTGTTTTGTGCAGCTTAAAGCCACAGCTATAAATCTTGAAAGTTAACAGAAAATGTTAACAGTGAATAAACACAAACACTCCAATACATTTTTTTTTTATCCTGGTAACCTCATGCATGTTTGCATTTATTTTTTCTACAACATCATATGCTATCTTTCATGTTATAAATGATAAACATATTTTCTAATATTCCCTCAATCACTTTCTCATCATTTTTACTGGGCAGTATTAATTTTATTTTGACCTTACAACATCTCATAGAATATTACAAGCGCAAACAAAAGGGATCAAGAGAAAATGAATGTTACGTGCATTTGTAAAATGCCACAGCTGATAAAGTCAGTTGTTTATTTGATCACCCTTTCAGTGGCCAGGAGAAGATATGACCTTAAACTTCAGAAAAAAATTGGTCTCATCTATTTTACACATATGACAGATCACACACACATACACACATAAAATTATAGATTATTTTAATCAAACATAAAGCATTCAATGTGTCAAATCAAACTGCAGGCAGAAAAAAAAAGTGTGTTACTCCAATCTAGTAATGGATACCATATTTTTCTTTAAAAATGAGGAATATAACAAAGGGCCATGCTGTAAATACATTTCTTCTAAATAACAATATGTTTTTCTTTTCTTATTATCTTAGCTCAGAGTAGCTTTATAGAGCTAATTTTTTTCCCAGGGATGGAATGTGATTATACATGAATTATTCTTTGCTAGTATTTTGGCTGGTCATGTAACTCATTATTATGAGGAAATCAAATCAATATGCTCATTTTGCTTTTCTTATAAAGGCAAAAGGATGTCCAATTTGAATCACGACCAAGTTGTCATTTTTTTTCAAGAAACCTCAGAGCATATCCTTCACTTTCAGTGTTCCTCATGACAAGTCTTCTTACTCATAATAAATCAGGAAAAAAGGAGTTTTTCAATTGAGACTTGCTTCTACATGTCTAAATATGGAACCATACAGGGGCATGACAAACCCCATAAAAAATAGGTGAAGGTCTTAGACACATGTAAGACCTCTGTGTATGTACATTTTAAGAATCAGCTTATTATTCAAAGTTCTGTCGCTATGTATCCCTCAGAAGAGGTGAAGAGATTATTATTTTCAAAACAAATTTTAATTCATTCTAATTCCTTTCATTCTTTTTCCAGTGAAATCTATGATCAATTTATTCTCCAGTGAAATATAATACTGAGATGCATGGTTCATTGACTATAGAATACAATTTGCATTGAACAAAAAATAAGAACTGAATGCACATATCAAAATTGCACATTCATAAATATGGAAAGTTTTATCTTTTAATTTTTCAAATTATTTCATTAAACTAATTTAATTTTTATTTTATATTTATACATATCAAATATGTTTGCTGTAAAACTTTAAAAGATGAGTAACAGTTTAAACAACGTATCTCTCAAAATCCTTTCACAAGAGATCACATCTAATATTTTTTCACATATTCTTCATATTTCTGTATATCCACATACATGCATATTTAAAATATCTTTTTTTTCTTTCTTCTTTTAAAGGTTTATTTTTGAGAGCAAGCCAAGGAGGAGCAGATAGAGAGGGATACAGAGGATCCAAAGCAGGCTCCGTGCTGTGAGCACAGAGCCCGACATGGGGCTCGAACTCACAAACTGTAAGATTGGGACCTGAGCTGAAGTCGGATGCTTAACCAACTGAGCCAGCCAGCTGCCCCAAAAATATCTTTTAAAAGAAATTACAGCAGATGAAAAAGAAAACTAAATAAAGGAAGAATAGTGAGATAGCAGGAAGTTCTCATGATTTTAAACATGAGGAAAATGCTGTATTGTATCAGTACTTGTGATGGGCAGCTTCTGACATGGAACCCAATGATCCCCAACTCCTGGAAATCCAATTTTGTGTGATCTCCTCTCCTCTATGGTGGGTTGGACCTAATGACTTGCTTCTAACAAATGTAATACACCAAAGTGATGAGATGTTACTTCCGTAACTAAGTTAGAAAGAACTATGACGTCCATTATTCTAGCACCCTCTCTGTCTTGTTCTTGCTTTTTTGAGTGTTTGCTCTGATGAAGCAAGGGACTCAGGATGGCCTCCAGACAACTATCAACAAGGAACTGAGGCCCTCACTCCAATAACCCTCGAAGAACTGATTCTTGCTGCACTAGTTTCCTATTGTTGCTATAACAAATTATCATCCAGTTAGCAGTTTAAAACAACACGAATTTATCATCTTATAGTTTCGGAAATCAGAAGTTTGAAATTAATCTCACTGGGCTAAAATCAAAGCGCCGGCAGTGCTGCATTCATTTCTAGAGGTTCTAGAGAAGAATCCATCTCCTTGCCTTTTTCAGCTTCTGGAGGCTGCCCACATTCCTTGGCTCACACCCCACCCCTTCCATCTTCACCAGCAGTGACCAGCTGAGTCTTTCTCACATCACATCACTCTCACATTGATTCCTCTTCTGCCTCCCACTTCCACCATTAATGGCCCTTGTTATTAACATTGGGCCCACCCAGATAATTTAGGACGATCTCCTTATTTCAAACCCAGCTGACTAGCAACCTTAATTCCACCTGCAACTATAATTCCTTTTTGCCATGTAACATAACATGCTCATACGTTTCAGGGATTAGAGCATGGACTTCTTTAGGGAACTATTACTCTGCCTATCACATTTACCAATAACCAGGTAAGTGAGATTAGAAGTAGATCCTTCAACAGTGGTGCCTTCCTTTGAGTCTCTAAATCCTGGCTGATACCTTGGTTACAGCCTTGTAAGTGACCCCAAAGCAAAGGACTCAACTAAACCATATCTGGATTCCTAACGCACAGAAACTGTGTGATAATAAATGCATGTTGCTTTAAACTGCAAAATTTTGGGGTAATTTGTTACACAGCAATAGGTAACCAATACAGTACTTAAAACCAAATTATTGTTTTTATTTGCACATTTCCTTTTATTGGCAGCCATTTAATTAAAAACAAATGTACTCCATTGATTTCAAGTTGTGGAAATTATAGGTTACATTTAAGTTACCCTAACCTAAAGCTCAAATGATCAATTATGGTAGTGTTTATAATGAAAAGCTCCAATTTGCTACACTCACACAGTAATTCCATTACATCAACAATACAAATCACTCTTCTTTTAGTTACCGACTGATCCTCAGAATAGGATTACAGTATAGGAAGATGATCAGTCAGAAGAAAAGACATGGTGGACTAGCTACACCACAATGCTCGTAATTATAAAAAAACTATGGTGCATTCAACAGAAACTTTAACTGCTGGAATCAAATTAACGTGTTTCTAGTTACATTTTTTCTTCTTCAGAAATTAAGGATGGTTTCCCATCTTTGTAAAACAGGGAGCACCAAAAGATGAAGTTACTATAAAAACTGAAAAGCTGATTTATCTTTTAAAGCTTTTGGTATAGTCAATGGGTGATATCTACACCAACTGATTTGTAACTGACTGACTCAATTAAACCATGGAGATAATGATTGAAGCTAATTCCCCTAGATTGGAACTCAAGACTTTGTTTCTTTACCACTATGTGTCCCATCAGCCAAATAAACACTCTTTTTTAAAAAATTCATCATGAATATTGGTGGAAGCTTTGTCTCTCACTAGCAAGAAAGCTTAAAATTGTACATTTTCAAATACTTATCTTTTAGTAACTTTTCAGAGAAATTGCTTGTTTAATGTCTATCAGTTGGGTTTTATTGTTTCTTCTAATTAAGGGAAAAATTATAAAAAATGTTTATAAACTGAAGGTGGCACTGTTCTAAGTGTGTTTTTATTTATCACTTCATTTAATCCTCACAACACTCTATTCAATACATATTATTATTCCCATTTTATATATGGGAAAATTGAGCCTCAGAAATGGTAAGTAACTTGCTTAACAGCACACAGATAGCAATCACCAGTGCTAGAATGCAAATCTAGTTTAAACCTATACTAGAAAAGAGTTCCAAGAGCTTAGTCTTAATTATTCTTAAATTCAGTTACTTAAGTAGAAAAACTACATTTAAGAGATTTGAAACTCTTAAAAACTACATTAAAAGAATTGAGTTGTGTCCCCTAAAAATTTACATGATGAAATCCCAAACTCTAGAACCTCAGAAAGTGACTTTACTTGGAAATAAGGTCATTGCAGATGAAATTAGTTAATGTGAGGTCATTAGGGTGGACCCTAATCTGACTGGTGTCCTTATAAAGACGGAAAATATGGACACAGAGACAGAGACACACATAAAGGAAAAATAATTTGAAAAGGCACTGATATAAGATAGCCATCTACAAGCTAAGGAGACAGGCCTAGGACAGATCTTTCTCTTAGGATCCTCACAGTCCAACTTTGCTAACACCTTGATTTTGGACTTTTAGTCTCCAGAACTGCAAGAAGGCAAGCTTCTTTTTGAAGACCACACAAATACAATAGATAGAACTTTGAGATGTTAGAAAAGCTCTGCTTGAACCATGCCTCCTTCTAAAAGTTCAGGAAAAACAATTTCATTTAAAAATGGGTAACAGAAAATGATAGGAGAAAAATTCCAAAGTAATTATAAAGGAAAAACAGAATAAGAAACAGAATGACATTTCTCTTTTCAGTGAGGGTTTGTACTGAAAGGGAGCTGTGGCTGCTGTTTTGAGAGCTCCTCATGCCTAGATAATCCATTCAACCCCTTCAACCTTACCACATATCACTTGTACTCATTCTAGTTCCATTAGCTTTTCTTAATTTGGACCACTGTGTTTTATAATTAGTACTTGTAGAGTATTTTGGTTTGTAGACTATTTTAGGATTTTCCTATTTTCTCCTCTGTCAGATGATCCATTGTTTCTTTATGCTCACTCCCACACAGATTCCTCAAGTATTATAGCTGCGAATTACGCCCAGCCTCTTGTATTTAGAGCTCATGGAAATGCGTTATCACCTGCTTTTTTGTAGATGTTGTCCATGGATTAATTAATTAACATATTGCATGCGCAATTCACTTACCCATTGTGGCCTCCATGGTTCTGCTCCTGCACAGCCTCTGGGCCAGTCCCCAAAGCCCAAACTAGGGCCCACGGGGCAAGGTGTCACAGGCAGGGGAAGGCGAGGGGGAGAAGCGAGGTTTGCTTGATAGGTGGCCTGAGCCAGACCCCTTAGAGTCCAGGCTCTGATAACAGGGCTCCAGCACCAGGACGGACCCAGCTAGGTGCCTTCTGAGGACTCCCCTGCCCCTCCTGCCTAGAACTCATGAGATCCCGCGAGATGACGAGATGACGTTGCTTTAGGAAGCGCAATAGCTGCAGCAGTATCTCAGGAGTGATGCCCTTGTTCTCTGAGCCACCGTTAATCCTCAGTGTATTCCAGCCCATCCCCACCCTCCCCCTCCATCTGGACCCGAACTTACATCCCTATCCACACCCAAATCTATAGAGCGTATCCGGAAAGCTCCAATTCTGCCCTGTTTGCCTTCCCGGGAAAACCCATATTTCATCCAGCCTGACTCTAGCAGGCAGGTGTTCCTCATTGTGTTCAAAAGAGGTGAACATTTCCTGATAGAGAGTCTTGGGTGAAGGAGCCAGCTCCACCATCACTAGGTACTTGCAGTTAGACTGGGTCAGACGAAGCAATTCCTTGAGGCTGTACTTTGGGTGAGAGGCTAGAAGTACGGCAGCGATGGTCTCCTGGGACGAATTCTCTAAACTTCTCTACTGCCAGGAGAAAGAGCTGGCCCTAGGGATGTGCGATTGAACGGTGTGTTTGTGTTGCTTCAGCCTTAGATCTTGGCAGACATCAGATTGGGGCCCCAGGGTTCTGCACCGGAAGCCCCAGTCTCTGTCCAAGGGCCTCCAGCCTCCCAGAAGCCAATGCACTTGCCTCCAGTACTTACACATTACTCCTCTATTTTGGCCTCAGGCAGTCCTGCCCCACACACCCTCTAGTTCAGAACCTGGTCTCCAAAACCTGGCTATGGGCTGTGGGATGAAGTACCACTGCACTGTGACACTGAGTGGGGTAAGAAAAGGCACTGACAAAGATTGGGGTTTAATTGATAGGTGGTCCATGCAAAAAAGTAGCTACCTTTTATATAGGAAATGGATGATTAAGTCTTTGGTGTTGTAAAAGCAACTTCATTTAAACATAACCACCCCCACCACCAAAAAAAGAAAAGGAAAAAAAAAAAGTAAAGAAAATAATAAGGGAAAAACCCAAGACACACTTCCTAGGGGAAAAAAAAAACCAGCATGTAATTTCTGTCCCTGACGGAATGTATTAAATAAGCAAACACCACCAATAAGCAAAACAAGTACTACAATGTAAAAATATTAAAAAAAAAAAAAAAGAAAACCCTCTCACATGCATAAATGAAAGATTGCACACAAAGAACTCACATCTTTTCAAGCTTCAATAGTAAATATTCTGCTACTATGTATTAAATACTGCATGGTTTGCCCAAGCTAACATGAAACCACATCAAGAATCAATAAGCATTTTGCATTTTCTTTCATCATCTACTCAAAGTCATGCCTACTGCACCTCTAAACATTTCATTAAATCCAATGATACAGCAAACACTCCCAAAATAAACTTAGATTGTATTGCAGTTTCACTTAACAGTATATAAAATGCTGTGTTGTGACAGGTATCAACTATCCATTAGATACTGAATCAGTTTTTCTTAAGCACTACTCACTGCTTGCTTTTCTTGAAGCTAGATCATTCTGAAAATTTCCTGTTAGACCTATGAGTGCAAACATATGGTATCTGTCCTTCTCTGCCTGACTTATTTCGCTTAGCATGACACCCTCGAGGTCCATCCACTTTCCTACAAATGGCCAGGTTTCATTCTTTCTCATTGCCATGTAGTACTCCATTGTGTATATATACCACATCTTCTTGATCC